>JAQZBX010014148.1:0-38949 GCA_029593785.1 Cabassous unicinctus
CCCGATTATTCCTTTAATTTGTGTTTCTCTGATTACTAGCAAGCATATGCATTATCACTTACTTATATTTACTTTTTATGCTTCCTCTTGTAGCTCTGATATTTGGAAATAAGTGTAATCTTTTAAAATATAACTGGAGCAAAGAAAGTCCCTTTATCATTGTAGATTTTTCAATTGTTTTAAATCTAACAAAAATTACTCATTCTACATTTGAAGTGCCCCTAAACTGCCAAATGCCACAATTTGACATCAGACATAGAAAGCAAATCTCTAAGTTGTTTTGCTTTTTGCCATCCCACACTTGGAGAAATGAAAGTTCCTGGTAAGCTCTAGTTCAACATCCTGAGGCCTGATGGTGCTACCTCATGAGTCTCCTGGTGGAATTAGTTGTTGAGACAGTCATGATAGTCATATTCTTAACTGTAGATTGGATGACTGACCAGGATCAACATTTTAGGGCCCAGCTAGTTTGTTTGTTATAGCAAAAAAGCCTGATTTGACATTCATTTATTCAATCAGTGGCCCAGCAATTTACCTGCAAACAATACATTCTGTTGAGAGTAAAGGTCACCTTTCCTTATGTATAAATCTTAAGCCAATATCTATTTGAAAAATTCCGGAGCTTAGTATTTCAAGTTTGAAATGTCTCTTTATCCGCCCTGGAAAGGACTCCAACATTTTCTCTAGATATTTGCGTTAGCTTAAGTCAGGAATCATACAAAGATGTGCATGGCTGCACAGCTGGACAGAAGGCTATGGTACTCATTAGATTTGAACCTTGGGAAACTGAGCAGATTTGATTTGCTTTACTCAATTTTATAGGAGAACCAGAAAAGATGGCTGGCCTGGAGGAACAAGTTGCTTCTCTCTTTTCTGGTGCTTCCTGAATTTTGCTTTGCCCTACATTAATCATTCTGAATGTGACTTCTCTCTCACAGCCCACTGAGCTGTGGATCAATCACAACATTTTCAGAGTGCTGTGATTTCATACATATTTCAACACATACCTAAGAATTTCCACATACTTTGACCATTTAGGGCAAATGTTTCACAGACTGGTAACTCAATATCTTAGCAATCCCTTTGGGAAGCAGATGTAGTAGTTAACTGCAGCTCCAGAAGTAAAACTATATCTGGATATCCGTTCCACTTTTCAGAAGATTTATACTTTACCTTCAAGCTAAATGTTACTTATAAAATCATACAAAATATACACAATTTTTCATCCAAGAACCTACTTTGAAGTTAAATTAAAGTTGTATATACATGCACTTAATAAGTCAGTGTTCAAAAAAGAAGTTGGGTGGGGAAGTTGCTTGATTGCAGACAATTTATGATACTCCACCACCAATAGAGAAGCTATAAATATTATCTCCTGGTGTTCCTGTGACAGCATTCAAAATTGTGTTAAACTGAATCTAACATATATTCCTGTGAATTCTTCCAAAAGCTGCAATTCACATAATCTGGATGTGCATTCTATTTAAGAAAACAATGGTCTAGATAAATTTTTATTTTAATTTCTGAGATGTTTTTTGATACGTTGTTTTATTCTTTGTTAATCTTTGTACAAGAAGGCAATGCTACCAACCAACCATCAACCAATATAGGATATACATTTCGAGGACATTTATTTGCTTTCCCAGTAATGGAGATGGATTTGATTTTTTACATATTATTCTACTTTCTGTCTCCAACCGTTATCATGGGGAAAATGGTTAGCCAGGATTTAGAGCACAACAAAGCTAACTGACCCACAAAATGATTGAACCCAGAACCCTGTCCTGATCAGTTTGCCAAGTCAGTTTTCTGTTACATGGTAGCTTTTAAAACAGAGAACATGACAAGCTGGAGTTGGTTAGTAAACCTCATTTCCTTAAATCAAGGAAGAACTAATAGTCTCTGGTAAGCAATGTCACTTCTCTCTGCTTGCTTTGTTATTGACTACATGCCTGAACAATTTAGCAAATTTAATGCAGCAGTTTTTTAAAAGAACTTTCTTCTAACCTGTCATAATATCAATAAGCTGAGAGGTTGGGTGATAGTTTCTGACTTTGTTTTGATAAAGGGATTACATTATTAAATTTTCAGACAAGTACTTTTTAGCTTGCTTCAGCACAGCATACCTAACCATGGAAGATTCCTGGAGAGAGCTATGCTCTCTAGATGTGTGGCCTCTATTTTTAAAAGAATAAATTACTTCTTTTTTTATAAGCTATCTTCAAACAGAGGTCACAGAGTTTTAAGAGTCTAAAAGATTTTCAGGTTTGGGGATTTAATTTTAAGGGTTGACAAATTCCACAGATCTCTCTCTATTTCTCTTCTGTTCTTAAAATTTTTTTTCAGAATCAAATGTTTTCTTTTGGTTATTCTTGCTGCATTTGGAACTGAAGCTAACTTCAAGCTGGCCTTGGGACTGTCTTTAGGGATCCACATATAGGACTAGGCAATCATCCCAAGCAAGATGATGAAAGCTCCTTCAAGCCCCACTACTAGGCAGGGTCTCCTGGGCATCCATCCTTCAAACTCCATCAAAGTACAAAATGCAGACCCGCAGCCAAATACCTGATCCTTTTCTTGAAGTAACCTGTTTCTGCCCATCTCTCTGCTTTCCAGGATTAGAGGACAAACATTTCTTTTTGTTTAAGCTCTCTCTTGGCCATTCTTTTCAATCTTATGTCTTCCAAGTCTCTTTTCCTTGGATCTGGATCATTCCAAAAAAAATATGTTGCCAGGCAATTTGATATGTATGGTTTATATCATGACCATTTAACCATGCCATTAAGCTGCTTATGTCAGCCATTAGCCTTATCAGTTGAGCTATTACTTTAAAGCTTTCAATTCTTGTTTAGCTTTAGTTTCAGCTAACATAAAGAGAAGATTTGGACAGATACAAAATTCAGTGCTACAGACAAATTGATTAGTTTAGCTGAACAGAGGATGGCTTTCCTTTCAAGTAAATGCTTATCTATTCTAAGTTCTTAATGAATTACAGTGTGTCCACATTGTCCTTCCTACCCTAACACAATGAGGGTTACATTTTTAAAGAAAATGCATATGGATGAATGCAGGATCAATAGTCAAGCATGCTTGCTTTCTAATATCTCAGACCAAAGTCAGAAAGTGGAAAAATTCACTTTGGAAGAAGACCTCACTTTTCTGCTTCATTCATCCTCTGACGATGAAAAACCCTTGATACTGGCAATGTTGCTTGAAAAAAAAGAACACTTGTACAGGTTTGAGTTTTAGTACTGGCTCTGCCTCTTCTTGTGTGACCTTGACCAACTCACTACCTTGATATGTTTCTTTTTACTACATGAGTGAATTAGATTTCAATAACTTTCAGCTTAAAAAATTTAAAACTGTATGTAAAACTGAAAGACTATCAATTCAGAGATACTGGAGCCATTGGTGCATTTGTGAGGCAATTACATGAATTATATGAGCAGTTGGGTTGGTGATAAGTATGAGTGACACAGCATAAATGAGGTTAGCCAGCACTGAGGCTTAAATGCACTCTCACCTAACGTCCAAAGAACTCAGCAACCAACGCTGTTCCACAAAGGCACTTTCTAAAAGCTCATTGCACTTTATTTTTCCTGCAAACCTACCCACCAACCTGGGGTCTCCTAATATCAATGGCCAATAATTATCACTTTTTAATAGTTATATTACCTTTTCAGTCAAGAAAGAAAAGCTACTGCATACAAACCATGGGCTGGGGCCAGTGTGTGAGATGCACTTATGGCCTTATATATTTTTTAATATAAACCTTTGAAAAGCTCTTGGCAATGATGCAGCCTGCAGAATACAACAAAGAATATATTTTTAAATAGTGGGGGAAAATATCCCTCTTTTACAATAGCAAAATATTTTTTTAACTATGAAGTTCTGATACATGCAACAACATGGATGAACCTTGCAGACATGTTGAGTGAAGCAAGCCAGTAACAAAAGGACAAATACTTATGGTCTCACTGATATGAAATGATTTCATAAGCAAATCCATAGAGTCAGAAACTAGAATACAGATTATCAAGGGCCTGGGTGGAGGTAGAGAATGGAGAGTTAATGCTTAATTGATACAAAATTTTCATTTGGGATGATGGAAAGTTTTAGTAATAGGTGGTGGTAATGGTACACAATATTGTGAAGGTAATTGACACTGCTGAATTAAATATTTGAATATGATTTAAAGGGAAAATTTTATGCTGTATATGTGTTACTAGAATAAAATTTTTTTAAAGATAGGACTGACTGTACCACACAAACAGTGAACCTTAATGTAAACTATGGACTACAGCTGATAGTACAATTATAATAGTATTCTTTCACTAATTGTAACAAAGGTACTACAGCAAAGCAAGATGTTAATAATGAGGAGGAGGTTATAAAGGAACTCTATTTTCTGCATGATTTTTCTGTAAACCTACAAGTTCTCTAATAAAAAACAAAGATTTTTTTTTTACTCTGTATTTGGAAATAATTTCAAACTTAAAGGAGAGTTGCAAAAATAATACAAATTCCATACAGAGATCTCTAACATACTCTCACATTCCCAGACATGCAAATCCACCAATTTTAACATTTTCACCTTTTCTGTGTAATTTTATCTATCTATCTATCTATCTATCTATCTATCTATCTATCATCTATCTATCTATCAATCATCTATCTATCTATCATCTATCATTTTCCAGACATTTGCGAGCAGGTTGCACACATCATATTCCTTGAACACATGATACTTTCAGGTACATTTCCTATGAACAAGGATGTTCACTTATGTAATCATTTTAAATGCAGTTATCAATTTCAAGAAATTTACCGTTGATACAAAGCTTACATTCTATTTTGCATTTTTCTTGTGTCCTAATAATGTACTTTTGAGCCTTTTCTCCTACATGCTTAGATTCTATTTTGTATCATGCATTGCATTTAATTGTCATTATATCTTTAGTTGTTCTTTCTTTTTTTTTAAATTATGGACGCATATATACTATGTAAACCTTACCACGCCACATTTATTGGTTCTTGTCACAAATTATGTATTTATACATTATGAATCCAATACCATTGATTTATCATTACCTTTTATGCATTTATCTTTTATATACTGTAGGAAGTAAAAAGTGGAGTTACAAATCAAAAATACAATAGTATTCATATTTATACTTAATCATGGCATTATCTTTACTGGAAAACTTTATTTCTTCATGTGGTTTCAGTCAATTGTCTAGTGTTCCTTCCTTTCAACCTGGGAATTCCCTTTAGCATTTCTTATAGGGCCAGCCTAGTGGTGATGAATTCCCTCAGCTTTTATTTATCTGGAGATGTCTTAATCTATCTCTCATTGTTGAAAAGTAGTTTTGCTAGCTATAGAAATCTTGTTTGGCAATTTTGTGCTTTCAGCACTTTAAATATGACTTCCCACTGCCTCAGGTTTCCAGTGAGAAATCAGCACTTAATCTTATTGAGGCTCTTTTGTAGGTGACACGTTGCTTCTTTCTTGCAGCTTTCAGAATTTTCCTTTTATCTTTGGTGTTCAACAGTTTAATTATATCATAATACAGTGTGATCTTCAGTAGGACCTTGTTTTACATGAACTCAACACATGCGAATTCAGGTATGCATGATTGGAAATTGAAAAAATAAAGGTAGATGAAGTTTAATACTTGTGAAAACTACTTTTGGTTTTAAAAAAGAAAAGTCCCATTAACATTTGTTAGACATATCTTGTAATCGTTTTTCATTGTGTACAGGGACTAGCTTAGAGTAAAATACTAGGTATAGGTTTATGTATTGACTTCATTGTATGACCCTTGATTGTTAAGCTAGGAAATTAAAACTGTATTTAACTGGCAATCAGAAAAAAAAAAACCAATTTGTAGAGAAGTATTGGTCTGTATAGTTATTTGTATTAAGTGAGATCTGTTGTGATGCTTCTGCATTTATCTATTACCTCAATTGTTACTTGAAGATAGCACAGTATATAATTCAGTCTGTTATCAGTAATAGAAATGATAGCTTTCTAAAGAAGGGTTTATCATAATATGCTTCATCTTGAGGGCATGCACTTCTACAATTGCATTCCTTTCTGTGCCATCTTTTTAAAGAATATATAAATACGTTGCTCAGTCCTGGTTACATCCACACCCCCCCCCATCTCTTTGGACCGTGATAAGCCCCAGAGTAGTGACTGCAGGAGCTGGGAAACTTAGAAGTTAAGGTGAAGAGAAATTTACATGGAGGAGGTGAAGTTTGCATGTATAAAATAGAAATGTGTTTTTTGGGTTCACTTTAAACCATTTAACTTAAGCTACAAAGTAACTGTAATTTAATGTTGGTAGTATAGGAAATTATGATGAATAGCTTTAGTTGTATGTTTAAAAGTCAACATATGTTCACATGCCTAAATCTGGATATCAGAATTTAAGCAATTCTTGAAATATATGAATGTCTCCTTAAAATACTGACTACAAAGCAAAACAAATAAAATAAAATAAACATAGAGAATTAAAACATTAAAAATGTATTTCTATAATTAATTTTGTTTACTTATTGTTACTAGAATGTTTATTTCCCTTATTTATAAAAAATGTTTGATAGGTATGGTCATATAAAAATACTTATTAAATAATGGGGTTCGTTATATGCATGGTTTTTCAACTTATGCAAAAGGTTTTGGAATACATGAGTCCTGTAAAATGAGGTTCTACTGTATTTAGATTTACCCTGTTTGGAATACATTGAAACATCTTGGATATACGTATTCGTGTCTTTCATTAAATTTGGGAAGTTTTCAGCCATTATTTCTTTGAATATTTTCTCTGCTCCTTTCTCTTTCTTCTTCTGGGACTCCTACATTGCATGTATTGGTACACCTGATAGTGTCTCACAGGTTCCTCAGGCTTTGTTTACTGTTTTTGGTTGTTCACTTTTTTTTTCATTCTTTCTTCCTTCTCCTCCTCAGACTGGATTGTTTCAATTGTTTTATCTTCAAATTCATGATTCTCTCTTCTGCCAGCTCCAATCTGCTGTTAAATCTCTCTAGGGAATTTTTAATTTCTGTTATTGTGGTCTTTAGCTCTCTGGTTCATTTTCATAATTTCCATTTCTCTATTGATATTCTCTTTGGTTCATCTGTCATTTCCTGATTTCCTTTAGTTCTTTGTCTATTTTTTTCTTTGCCTCTCTGAACACACGTAGGACCTTTTTTTTTTTAAAGTCTTTGTCTGGTGTGTCCCAGATCTGATCCTCTTGATTGATGATTTCTAATGCTTTACTCTTCTCCTTTGCCTGGGCCATTACATCCCATTTCTTTGCATCTTTTGCAACTTTTTGTTGAAACTTGAACATTTTGATATTTTGAAATATTATTGCTGGTATTTAGACCCTGAGGCATCTGTTCCTTAAGTTTGTATCCAGCTAAAGTTATGACAGAGCTTTCCTTGAATGCCAGGAATAAACAAACAACAACAGCAACAACAACAACAAAAAGAAAACACCTTTTCAAGTCTTGAAGATTGACCTGTGCAAGTGCTCTCCTTTAGAGCTTATTCATACAGTGAGTTTAGAAAATAGCTCCAGGTCAAAACATAGGGGCCACCCTCATTCTTTCTGTGCATGTGTCTTAGTCATGTGTGTGTGGTCCTAGGAATTCCCCCATTTACATGGATACAAATATCCCCTCTTCCCTAGAAAATAGTTTCCTCATGGTCCCAGGAACTGCACTGAATGTCCTACAGCCAGCAGAGCAGTGTGTGTCCTACAGCCAGCAACCCCTTGTCTTAGGCAGCCACTTGACTACTGTGACCAAGTGCTCTGTAAGAGTGCTCTGTGAGCTGCCTTCTACACACAGGCAAATTCTAGGACAGTGAGTACCTCAGGCCACCACCAGACATATTGGACCAGACACATGCTCCCAGTATGGATAGGAGGGTTACTCTGCTCCCTCCAGAACCAGCACCAGGGACTTGCAGTGGTAGCACAGGCCAGCTCTGCGCCATGCCACTGGGTGGAGGAGAGGCCAGTCAGGACATCATCAGATCCTACTTCTTATAAGTAGCCTTTTTCTTGATTCATCACTCACCCTGTTACTGCAAGCTTTAACTTTTTTGGAGTTTGAGAAAGATATTTCTTGCCAGTTCTTGTTAAAAGCTTGTGTGGGTGGATAGACTCCTGAAGTATGTCACTTGGCCATCTTGATCCTAGGTGTATCCAAAGCACAAAGCAAAAGATTTTGAGTCAGATTCTTTGATTAAACTTCAACTCCTTATAAAGCCTCAACTACTTCTTACCATTTTTTAAAAAGTCAGAAAACAGTTCTGTTCAAGAGGCACAACTCTAACTCCAAGAGAATCTGCATACATTTCCCAACAGCTATGCAAAAACGTTAGTGTTAGGCAGTCTGGGAATAAATAATACTCAGTTTAAGCCTCACCATAGTCTTAAGCCAAATGAGATTGCCAACAGTACGACAAAAATTAACTCTACTGGAGTAGACATGACAGCAGAATTTCTTCTCCGATTTCTTCCAATTGTCAGTGAGTCAAAACCACAAGCAGTCACTGATGCAGCAGCCCAGAAAGAAAAGGAGACTTGAAGAGCTTCCAATAACTGTCAAAGTAAGTCCTAGTCTTTCCTAAGTTTTTAAATTAAGTTTTACTCATGTCAACCCCATCAGCACAAAGGAATAAACTAAGACTATGTTTATATGACACCATAACAACTAGTCAATTAAGTGAGGAATAAACCCAAATCTTTTGATTGACTTTTTTTTTTTTAACTTTCAGTTTGCTGTTTCAGTGTATTTAATTGGTCACAGTCTTAAGATGGCATACTCATTCAATAGCATTCATGTGGCATTTGATCATTACTAACAATTTTCTGCCCAAATTAATCCTAGCAATCTCAAGAATATATAATACAAAGGCTCTTAATCTATGTAAGTGCATATTAATTTCTGAGAAGCATTTTTGCTTTGAGCTGCCAGTGAGAAATAGTGTGGATGAAGTCAGTGTAAAGATGGTGATAAATTTTGGATCCTGACAAATTAGATCCAGATTAATTTAAACATTTCCAGAGTAGAAAGAATAAATCTCACATTGTTATACAAAGATGAACACACACATACACATGAGAAATGTTGAGTGTATCAATCATAATGTTGTAATTATAAACTTGGATAATAAACCATAATGTGTTACATTTGGCAAATATAGTGAAAAAAAACAATCATTACTTATTTACAGATCAAATTATTAAATAGGAATCATTTTACCTACAAAATCAGCTTGATGCCTTGTAATTTACACTTATGGCAGACTCTAAGTATTAGCTGTAATTGGTTAAAAATAATGCATTAAGAAGGAATTATTTAATTCAAAGAAAATATCTCATTTAATGGAAAGAATTTTGTGACACGAAGTCAAAATATTTGGGTTTATATACCAGGCTCATTATCTCCTTGCTGCGACCTTGGGAAAGTCATTTAATCTGCCTTAACACCAGTTTCTAAAATAGAAAATGGAAAAAAAAAAAGAAAAGAAAAGATATCTGCCTCACAGGGTTACAAAAGCATTAAATAATTATTAGATGGGAAAATTTATCATAAAATTATAAAGCACCATACAATATGAATTGACATTATTATTTTATATTGTATGGAGTTAGAAATAGTGAAAATAATTATTGAAATGCCTACTATGTGCTGGCAATATGCAAATCAATTAATCTTTACAATTACCCTGTAAGTTAGGTATTATTAAACACACCATACAGATGAAGACACTGAGGCTCAAGAAGGGTTAATAGCCAATCCAGGACCATCTATCTGGAAAACAAGTAGAGCTGGGACTCAAACTCAAGTCTTCTAATTCCAAAGCTAAAAGTCTGTCCACAGTGCTGCATCCTAGTTAATAATAATGACATTCTCTGTGATGCTTGTGAATATACAGGGCACTGTAAATCCTTAATTATGCATAAAATGGATATTTATCCCTATACAAGTAAGTAATCCACTAGCAATGCTTTAATGAGCACAAAGCAATCTTATTTACAAAATAAACTAATTTAAAAATATAATTAATTAATATTTTATTTGAAAATCTAGGAATTTGTCAACTGACATTTTGATTTGGGATTATACTTTATGGTTGAAATAAGAGTTATTGAAGTCAACAAAGTAGTGTATGAGCTTCTATTTACTCAGAATTGGAAATCATTAAAAGTGGAGCTCTTAATGTTTGATTCTCCTTCATGAGGTTTTGGAATCATTTATTTGCCAAGACCTCTTTCTATAGAACTAGGACTACATGTGGTCTTTTCTTTTTTTTTTTTTAATATATTTTTTAATTTTTTAAAAGATATTTAGATTACACAAATGTTATACAATCTTTATCGCTAAGTCCCTTAACTTTCAGCCCTGCCCTTATAGGTACTTTGTTCCTTAAGAGAACTTGTTCTACCAGCGTTTGTACATGAACATCTATGTGACTTAAGTATTTCAAACTGAAGAAGTGTTGACGTACCACATGGTCCAATAGTCTCCTTTCAGAGAGAAATATATTTGAATTAAACAGGTAAAAGGGAAAAGTAAATCCATTCTTCTGTTACAGCAAGGTTTAATATGGCTACCCTCTACCTTATGTACTTACAGAGGTTTTATGGCAATGTTTTTCAAACTTTTCTTCACGAACAAGCTGTATCCTGAGTTACTTATTAAAAATCATATTCCTTGGCTTCACTCCAGCCTTACTAAATCAGAATAGTAAAGGGGGTGGGGTACACATATGCATGCTAGAATTTGGGAATGATTAAGTCTAGCTCACATCTCACTTCCATGCTAAATAATTCCTCTTTTTTAATGCTTTTCTTTTCCATTTTATAATATTAGTAATTTTCTTATTCATTCTTTAGTTATGCTTAATATTGGGCATACTTAATGGTTAGTTCATTCAGATTTTCAAACTGAATAAAATACTACAGACATATATAGTTAACTTATTTGTTGATATTTTTATTTGTTTGTTTTGTTTACTGTTTATTACTTGCTGGAAGAGCTTTTTTTCTTAACCTCTGAGTCTGGGTCTTTTCTCTGGCTGGGTCTGATGAGAACTATAATCTTTTCTTACAAAAATGCATGTACACATGTACAAATACAATACAAATAATTTCAGTGGGTTCACAGACACTCTGAAGTCCATCAGTGGTCTACAAGTTAATAATGACTGTTTTAATAATGGAAAATTTTACCATGATAATGGAAGATTTTTAATGTGCATTTTAAAGGAGTTGATAGATCAAAAACAGATAAAAGCAAACAAAGAAACTGTAGCAATATAGAAGAGATGGGAAAATAGAAATAACTTTTATCTAATGAATGTATGTGTGCAGAAGGGTTAGGTGGGTAAAACTGCATCCAACATCTGCAGAGTACATGTTATTTATCAAGAACACACCATGAATTTATACAAATTGACCAGTGTGGTGGTTTGAAGCTGTAGGTACCCCCAGTAAAAGATATTCTTAATGTTAATCCATTCCTATGGATGTGTACTTATTTTAAGTAGGCCCTTTTGATGAGGCTACTTCAGTTAAAGTATGACCCACCCCAATCAGAATGGGTCTTATTCCTATTACTGGGATCCTTAATAGGAGAATGAAGTTCAAACACTCAGAAAGAAATCCAAAGAAGCAAGAAGCTGAAATCAACAAAACCAGGAAGAAAAGGGGGAAACCAGCAGGCACCGCAATATGTCTTGTCATGTAACAGAGGAGCCAAGGATTGCTGGCAGCCGGTCTTTGAGAAGAAAGTATCGTCTTAATGATGCCTTGATTTGGACATTTCACCAGCCTCAAAACCATAAGAGAATAAATCCCCATTGTTTAACACTACCCATTTCATGGTATTTGCTTTAAGCAGCCTAGAAAATTAAAACAACCATATACTGGGCTTAAACATGCCTCAATAAATATCAAAAAAGCTTATAACAGTCACATTATATGACCGAGATGTAATTTAACTAGAAATAAGAAAAAAAGTGTATTAGTTTTCTATTGCTGTGCAACAAAACTACCACCAACTTAGCTCTTTTAAAACCACTCTCATGTATGTTCTCACAGTATGTCAGAGGTTTAGACAAGCTTGTCTGCTTTCTCTGCTCAGGATTTCACAAGACCAAAACAAGATTCTTCTGGACTGGGTTCTCATCTGGATGTTCTGAGGCAAAAATTTGTTACCAAGCTTATTCAGGAAGTTGGTAGAATTAAGTTCCTTGCTGTAGATCTGAAGTCCCTATTTCCTTGCTGTCAGCAAGCAACCACTTTCTACTCCTAGAGATCACCCATCTTCCTTCTCACAAGCATTCTCCCTCCTTTTTCTAAGCAGCTATGATGTGTTGAGTTCTTCTCATGCTTTGAGTCTCTCTGACTTCTCCTTCTGCCACCAGCTTGGGCAAACTCTCTGTTTTTAAGAGGCTTATATGATTAAAATGTGCCTGTCTGGATAATATTCCTTTTGACTAACTCAAAGTCAATGGATTAGTAACCTTAATTACATCTGCAAAATCCCTTTTGCCACCACACTGATATCATATTCACAGTCCTGAAATTAAAGTGGGGAATTTTGGGGGGTCACTTTGGCAGTCTGCCTACCATAGTCTGCTCTCTGTCCCCTAAAGGTTCTAAAAATGTCTTACCACCAATGTCCGGGAAAGTAATGTACACAATTTGATTTAATCTTACACAAGCTTTTTCAGAGTACAGAAAAGAGAGAATGGTCCTTGTATTAGCCAGGGTTATAAAGAGAAATAAAACTGATAGTATAGATCAATATAGTTATATTAAGAGATTTATTTTAGGAATTGGTCACATGACCATGAAGATTGGTAAGTCTGAATTTTGTAGCTGCAAACTTTGAAAAAGGTGATTCTGAAATCTGGCACATATGAATTATGTAGGGCATGCCACAACCTAAAAACTCCAGTGAAAGTGAAGTTGTATTCCCCAGGAGAAACTGACCAGCTGAAGAAGAGGCAGAAATTTTTCTTTCCAACTTCTAAACTCCACAGTTCTGCTTTAAGATCACCAACTGATTGGGTGAGGAGACTCCCCTCCTTGCTGAGGGTAATCTAGTTTGTTGATTGTAGATGCAATCAGCTATAGATATAATCAGTTGACTATAGATGATAATTCATCTATAGTCAATCAGTTGCTATCAGGCAATCAGGCCAGTGCTTGCTTGACCAAATTATTGGACACCATATCCTAGCCAAGTCAACATATGAAATTAACCATCACAGTTCCCAAATAATTTAATGAGGCTGGCCTAATACTGATATCAAAACCTGACAAGGACAGAAGAAAAAAAAGGAAAATTACAGACCAATCACGTACAAACAGTGCAACAAAAATCTTAAAGAATAAGCAAAATGAATCCACAAATGTATAAAAATGATAAAATATCATATCCAAGTTGGGTTTATTCTAGGAATATAAATTTGATTTAAAATTAGAAAATCAATTCATGTAAATTGCCATGTGTTTTAGTTTTCTTGTTGCTAAATCAGATACTATGCCATGAGTTGGCCTAAACAATGGGAATTTATTGGCTCCTGGTTTGGGGCTAGGAAAAATCCAAAACTGAGGCATCAGTAAGGTGATGCTTTCTTTCCTAAGACTTACGTTCTATGGCTGGCAGCCAGAAAGTCTTGATCCTGGGCTCCTCTGTCACATGGCAATGCACATAGCAGCCTTTCTAAAAACCCAGAGTCAGGCCCCACCCTCTCTGAGCATGGCATGGCAGCACTATTCTTGAACAATAGGGCAAGTCCCCTGTCCTCCAAGCAGAGAGGCAGATGTCCTACCTCTCAAAGTCCATTTTTACACACGTGGGTGGGGCTACTCTCTTGGCCCAAGCAGATCTTTTTGCAAAGGGTGGGGCCTGTGTCCTGGGGTTTGCAGAGAGGCTTCCATGTGCATTGCCATGTGACAAAGGAGTTGAAGACCAAGACTCTCTGGCAGCCAGCCCCAGAATGCCAGTCATGGGGAAGAAGACATCACTTTACTGATGCCTCAATTTTGGACTCCTCCTAACCTCAAACCATGAGCCAATAAACTCCCATTATTTAGGCCAAACCACTGCATAGAATCTGCTTTAGCAACAAGAAAAGTAAATCAATTTTTGGTACCAGGAGAACAGAGTGCTACTATTGCAAATAACAAAAAGTAGAAAAATAACAATGTGGAAACAGCTTTGGAATTGGGTAATGGATAGAGGCTGAAAGAATTATGAGGTGCTCAATAGAAAAGGACTAGATTGCTTTGAAGAAACTGTTGGTAGAATTATGGAAGCTAAAGTTACTTCTCTTGAGGCCTTAGGGAAAAAAATGATTAATATGTTATTGGAAACTGGAGGAAAGGAGATCCTTGTTTTAAAGTGGCAGAGAACTTGGTGAAATTGATTTCTGATGTTAGATGGAAGGCAGGACATGAAAGCAATAAACTTGGTTATTTAGCTGAGGAGATTTCCAAGCTAAGTGTGGCAAGTACAGCCTGGTTTCTCCTCACAGCTTTTAGTGAAATGCAAGAGGAAAGAGATAAGCTGAAAACTGAACTCTCAAAGCACAATCTAGGAATATAGATTTGATTTAAAATTAGAAAAATCAATTAATGTAATTTACCACATGAACTGGATAGGAAAAAATCATATGATCATCTTTATAGATAGAGAAAATGCCCATAATGAAATTCAATATCCATTAATGGTAAGAAGTCTCTGCAAGTAAGAATAGAAAGGGACATCCTTAACCTAAGAGAATTTATTTACAGAAAACCTACAACAAACATATTCAAAGTGAAATGTTAAAAGGATTCTTTTCTAATATCATGAAAAAAACAAGATTGCCCATCAGTACTTCTTTTATTCATCATTGCAATGGAGATTCTACTCATATAATAAAACATAAATAAGTAAATAAATAAATAAATAATAGTAATCATAAATTAACACAAGACAAAATGGATATGCTTTGGAAAAGAAGAAAGAAAATTGTCACTATTCAATAAGATTATGTGGGAGATCTAAAAGATAAATTATTAGAATTAATACAATAGTTTATCAAGTTCCTGGAATAAAAAAATAAACAAATGTAGACAAATTAATTTTATTTTTATATATCAGCAACAATTACAGATTTAAATATTGAAATTTTTAAAATATTTCACTTAAAATAGCATCAAAAATATAAAACACTTGCAAATAAATTTAACATAGGAAACACAAAATCTTCCTGAAGGAATTATTAAAGAACACCTAAAGAAATTGAGAGATGGCTCTTATTAATGTGTTGGGAGACAATAAAATAAAGATTTTAACTGTCTCCAAACTGACCTACAAATCTGATGCAATTTTAATCAAAATCTCGATATAAACTGTTTTATAGAAGTGATGTGATTCCAAAATTTATATGGAAACAATGTATAATAACTAAGATGCCCTTGAAGAAAGGATGACTACTTACTCTTCAGGTATCAAGATTTATTATAAAGCTATGTTAATTAAGGCAGTGTGGTATGGTGCATGGATAGACAAATAAAATAACAAAGTCAAGTCTATTCTATCTGCATGGACATGATAGATGCAGAAGTGGTAGTGCAGATCAGTGAGGATGATCTATAAAGGGTACTGGGGCAATTGGTTATCCATATGTGAGGGAGGGGAAGGGGTGAGTAGGATAGAAATTAGAACCTACCTTGTACTGTAAACAAAAAACAATTCTACTTTGATTACTGATCTAAATTTAAAAACGGAAACACACAAATTAATACAGGAGAATATCCTTTTGATTTTTAGGTATGGAGGAATTTCTATTAAAAAAACATAAAAAGTACAATAGATAAAGGAAAAACCTGGTGAATTTGGTTCATATATGATGCATGTAACAATTCAGGTTCTTTCTTAATATCACCATATTTTGGTCAACTTCTGGAACAGGTATGGGGCCAAACCAATTTCTTAACTTCAATTCCTTAGCCACACTATCAGAACTTCAGGACAAGTTATAGGCTAGGATATAATACAGATGCTGAAGTGAGTCTGAAAAGAGAATAAGAATGTGGTAGAAGTGAAGGGAGATCCCAGAGGAGAGTTAAGAGGAAGATGCTGCCCCTCTTTACAAGCCCCTTTTAACTCTTCAGGAACTTGTCAATTTCTAAGGATGGTTCACTGTTGTAAGATTCTATGCCTATGATCAATCTGAAACCAGACTACAGAATTTCAGAGTCACTGCAACTTGATTATTTGAAAATGAAGTTATACAAACATTGCTTTCAGTTCTAAATGATCTATGTGTTATTAACGTGGAAAAAAAAATCAATGCCTGCAATACTATATGAAAAAGTTAGCACAAGAGCTTTGCTGAAAATTGGCTTGTGATCTTCTGTTAAACATGGTATAACCCGGGTTGTTCACTTTTCTAATAGTTTGCATCAATAATCACAAAATCCAGTCTACTCCACTGAGTCAATTATGTTAATTTCTCTATGTTGAAAGAGATTTAGAAAAACCAATTCAAGTTTGGAAATTTTTAAATTAATAAAATGTTTTCCCACTTTAGAGAATTAACCTTTTTAAAAATCACCAAAGAAAGTGCTCCTGAAGATGATCATTAAGAGTATGTAAGTAGTTATGCAATGCATGAAAATATAGAAAGTCCTTTGAAATGTGATTTGAAATATTTGAAATATATTTTTCCTTATGGTAATTATCCACTTGGGTGAAGATTGCGGTATGAATTCATTAAATAAGTGTTTTTTAAAAAATAGGTTAATCAGAATATATATTAAATAGTTGTTATTCAAGGAAAAGAACTGCAATGGTTCTTAATTGCTACTTAACATTTATAGAATAGTCTCTATTTATCAGGAATTTCATAAAGATTTTGATTTTCAAGGTTAATATTGGAGAAATGCCATTTTGCCTGGCTGAGGCACTACAAGTCAAAGTGCCACTTCTACCTGGAGGCAGCTCTCAAAATCAGTCATAACTGCCAATGAAATAATTATACTTTTGAGGCTGGACTCCATAGATCCAACTATTTTGGGGAAACAAATATCCCACCACTGCATGGTTTATAAACTAAGGATGACATCCCCTGCAAGACACAAAAAGAGAAGGACAGAGAATTCTTATAGGTTAACAGTCTGGTCACATTTTATTTCTTTTCCTTTTATCATTGCCAAAAATCATACAACACATGCTATACTCAGTACAAGTAAAATGTATCCATGGACCCCGTTTTCAAACAAACAACTGTCAAATAACCTCATGATTGAGAATAGCATGTCACCGGTAACTAAGGAGGCAAGAGTTGTCAGCAATAGCTTATGCCTGTTGAAATATTCAGGCATTATTGGATTATTGTAGTATTCTGAGAATATCTTTTTAATTAAAGGTGAAATATTGGCTCTCTACTTAAAAATATGTATCACAACATCTTTGGAAACAATGTTATAGGAAAGTGATTCCAGATGTTCTCTGAAAAATCACGAAGGCCCATTTGAGAAATACTGATATACAGTAATGTAAGTGTATATATATGTTAAATCTGTGTGTATATACACATTCATGTATAACTTATACAGGCAGACAAACACACACATACACTCACACATAATGACAAGAAAATAAACCAGAGTAAATGTGGAAATTTGGAGAAAGAAATTGATAACTCTCCATAAACAATTTGCTAAAGTAAATCGCTGAACTTAATGGTTGAAATGAAACACACGAGGGAGCAATTAGGTAGAGTAATGCAAAGGCAAATAAATAGGGCCAAATTTCATATGAATATAATGCTCCTTCAATGCTGCCGATAAGTTTCAAGAAAAGTTAGCTTGACTAGCTAAATCCCAAGAAGAAGTTTCATGACCATCGCTAAAATCCAGACGGATCTACAAGCCAATTGTATTCAACGACAAAAAAATGTGGTGAACATATACTCCATAAGGAGGATTCAAAGAGATCTTTAGAACAAATATTAAGGTTTAATTTTTTCCTATAAAAATTAACTGATAAAAACATAAAATATGATGATTATTTATATAAAGAAGTAGATGACAGTGAATTAAATCTTTTTTTTTAAGTTAAATACTTATCTTCTTCAACATACATTTTAAAACTTAGAGATCCTTAAGAAAAATGAAAAGCCATTAAAGAGTAATTGTTTAAATATGATACATAGGATTTTTTTTTTTCTGGTTATAAAACAGCAACTGTTTATTGCAGAAATAAAACCTCAATTTACTCATTGGTAGGTGTAATACCAAGGCAATAATGCAATAAAAAATAATTATATAAACTGATAAGGAATGGATAAAGCCATTTATGTAGAACTTTGTGAATTAATACAAGAGCTCAGCAAGGTGGCCAGACATAAAATTAGCAAAGAAAAATTAATAGCTTTCCATTTTACATGCAAAAACTGATTAGATAAATAATTTTTACAAGGCCCCATTTATAAAAGTAACAAAAACTTTATAGAGCTGTAAATAAATGAGCAATAGTTTATGACATAATCTATACAATTACTGAACTTCACTGAGGTATGTAAGGTAATTTAATGTAGGATAAAGGCCAGCATTTCCAAACCAGTGGGAAAAAATGGAAACTCAACCAACGTTTTAGGAGAATGAAAAGGTATAGAAGTAGAGCCTTACTTCAAATCATGAAATGAAATAAAGTTCAGCTTGATTATAAGCCTAAATAAAAATATTAAAGTATTAATAATGAATATTGTAGGGTGTGCTTGTGGTTTTAAGTTAAGGAAGGCTTTATTTAGCAAAACGCATAAAGAAAAAGACTGACAAATTTGTCTAACTTGAAGTTAAAAGCAAAATGAAAAATATCATTGCCTTGGGATCTAATAATTGCACCATGTATAATGATTAATTAATATCCAGAAAAATGTGTGTTTCTTACGTAATTTATATGTATATATCCTTAAAAACCTAAGACAACCTTGTAAAGAAATGGACAAGGAATGTAAATAGGTAGTTCATAGAAGAAGAAACTTAACTGACAATAAACTAAACATTCACACTATTTCACTAAAAGTCAGAAAATGGAAATTAAAATAAAATGATTCATCCTATTTTAATTTTACAGAGAGACAATGTAAAGATTTAATAAAATCAGTTGTTGGGTGTGAGGCAATATGTGCTCTTTGCATCACACATGGGAGTGCAAACTGGTACAGCCATTTTGGTAGACACCTGGAGAAGCTCTGTAAAACTTGAAAATGTATAAACACTAGCATTGTTTACAGAATGAAAACTTGGGACATGCCAAATGGCCATTATTGGGGGCAAAGGGTGGGAAACTATGGAATGAAATACATCTTTATATACTAGTATGACTAATGCCTTAAGTTATGGTTAGTTAAAAACAAAAAGTACAAAAGAACAAAACAAAAAATCAAATTTTAAATTTGTACAGTATGACATGTAGGGGAAAATATAGTGTAAAATAAAACTGTATATTTTTTTTACAAAAGTAAATACCTAGAAAAAGTTCTAGATGGATGCACTAGAACTTTATAACAGTGTTACTTCTATGGAGTGGGCAAGGAACCAGAACATGGAGTAGGGTCAAATGTAAAGACTAGATACTGGGATATGTGGGACTATCCCTATTTATGTTTGTTTTAATCACTGGTTGGCTACATTTACTCAGACTGGTTTTTCTTTCACACCCTCGGTCCTAAATTATACTTTTGGAGCAATTATGATGATAACCAACATTTATTAAATTTTCCAGGAGTTATTCTAAAAGCAACTCCATATTGATACATATTCCATGAAGCAAACTGTATTTTTCAAGATGGCTATACGATGTCTTATCTAACATGCTCTTCTTATATTGACATTTACATCCATCTCATTGAGAGGTGGGGTCTATGTTCCCTCCTCTTAAATCTGGGTGAGTCTGTTTTGACCACAGTGGAAGTGACAAGAGGTGACTTCCAAGACTAGATCTTAAAAGATGATACAACTTTCACCTGGCACTCTTGGGATATGTGCTTTTGAGGTCTAGCCACCATGATGTCAGGAAACCCAAGCTACATGAAGAGGCCATTTCTAGCTGTTCTAGTGAAAAACAAAACAAAAACAAGAAAACAGTTGATTTGTATCAATTACCTATTGCTGTATAACAAATCACCTCCAAATTTAGTGGCTTAGAACAACAACAATCTCTTTATTATTATCTCCCATAGTTTGAGAGTTGAATTGACTCAGCTGGGCATCTCCCACTCAGTGTGTCTCATTTAATTGCAGTCAGACAGTGGCTGGGCTGAAGTCAGTGCAAAAACTTCCTCACTTGCATATCTGAAACTTGATACTGGCTACAGGCTGGGACTTCAGCTGGGGCTGTCTGCAGAAACACCTACGTGTCTGGAGTTCCTCACAGTATACTGGCTAGTTCTAAGAATGAGCATCCCCAAAGAAAGCCAGGTAGAAGCGGTATAACCTAATCTTGTAAGGCACATATTTCCACTTCTGCCGTTATAGGTTGAGCCAGTAATTAACAGGTTTCTCCCTGGGGTCAAGGGGGAGGGGAAATAGAGTCCAATACTTGAAGAGAGAGTGGCAAAATCACATTGTATGAAGAGTATGTGGGATGGGAGATTTTATTCCAGCCATCTTTGGAAATTACAGCTTGCCACAGCCCATAACATTGTTAACATTGCCCCCATTTTACAAAAGAGGAAACTGAGGTACAGAAAGGATAAGTTTAACTTGTCTATAGACACGTGGCTAGTAGGCATTAGAACTGAGATTTGAACCAAGGCGGTCTGATTCCATGGCTTGCGTTCTTGACTTCTATTCTACGCAGTGCCACTTCTCTCTAATAAAAGCATGTTAGTGTGTGTGCGTGTATGAAAGAATTTACTTTTATCACACTTAATAATTGTTGAGGTAATGGATGTAAAATATTAAGAACTCACCCTGGGGCATATATTCTTTCAATAAGTATTAGTTATTTCCCAGATGGATAATGGGAATTCTTGCTATACACAAGTATATAAAAGGAATATGTGTGGGAGTAAGGTGGGGTTGGGGGGCCATAGAGAGAAGAAAGAAGTGTTCCAGGTAAAGAAGAACAGTATTGAACTGGCTTCAAGAAAAGATCAGATCTGATTCCATCATGCTCATTTTCAGTGGGCTGAAATTCTCCCTAGTACAGCCAGAGTGGATGGGGCAAGCATTTCCCAAGCCCCTATGTTATGTCAGGCACTGAGATAGCTGCTGTACATTCATCGTCTCACTGGGGAGAAGAAATGGAAGGCTTCTAACTGGAAGAGATCCTGGTAGTGTATTTACAATTTAATTCCAAGAAAAAGAAATCAGGAGTTTCTACATTTCATCAGGAAAATTTTTCTTCAGACTACCAGAAAGAATTAGCATTGTCTTCTGAATACTTTATAGCACTTTATCTTTGCTTTTATAATCCTTCTTCATGTTTTCTAATTTAGCCTTTATGTGTAGTTCAATCTCCCCCAGGGTCCCCCCCAAAATAAGCTTTATTAATGTTTGTATTGCCTATAACATCTTGGATATACTTGAGGCTCACTTAAGACAAATAAAATTGAACAAAATGCTTGGTTTTAAGCAGAATTTTGAATGTTCAAATAATATATTATTTCTGGTACCAGAAGAACAAGTTGTGTAAGTTATGTAATTGTATTTTGCCAATAAAAAGCATATTATTTTAGAAAATTTGAGTCAATTCAAGGTATTGGCTAGAAATTTATTGCATTTCCTGCACACACAGCCATGCAAAGGTGCCATCTGGTGAGAATTTACTCAAACTACAGAAACGATTTCTGGCACTCAGAAATCTTAATAATGCAACACTAAACATTTTTTTAGTATGAGCAACACCATTGACAATGAGTGCAAACTCTGGCTTAAAAAAAGAAAAAAAGATTGATGTTGAGGTTTTGCAGCAAGGAATGACTTGTGGGATTTGCACTGCTATGCAACATAGTCAGACCAAGGCCCGCTTCCAGACTGTCAGACCTAGCATTTGCACAAACTTTTGGCACCCCTATCTTTGGTCCTTATTTCAAACAGTGTGAAATCTAAAGATGATTTCCTGGTCTCTGTTACCAGTGAAACAGAATGTGGACTATTTAAAATAGACCATAATCTTCAGCTTTGTGAGACTATATTAAGCAACAAATGTGTGGAATTCTCTAACTTTCTAATTAAGTTTACGTACATATTGCTTGTCTGAAACAACCAAAAATAATTTGAAGGTATTTTTTTAAATCAAGTATGATAAATACAATAGAGTGAAAATAGCACTGAATTGGAGATTCAGAAATTTACCAATTTTGGTACTACCCTACCAGGGACTTCCTATGTGGCCTTATTAATACATTGTTTAATTATGCTATTTTCCATCTTCATAGAGGGAATGTGTGCTTTCATGGGTTTTTAAAACTGATTTTAGCCTGTTTTATTGATGTGAAATTAAAATTCATTAATTTAAGCGTACAATTCTGTGCATTTCAATAAATACATAGTTGTTTAGCTACCATCACTTTCCATCATCCCTGAAAGTTCTCTCATGCCCCTTTGCAGTAACTCCCCTCCCTCTACCACCCAACCCCAAGCAACCTGCTCTTTTTCATTTTCATTTTGCCTTTTCTAGAATTTTATATAAATTGAATCAATTAATATGCTGTCTTATATACCACCTCCTTTCACAGCATAATTTTTTTGAGATCCATTAAAATTCATTTTTAAAAGACTATCATTGCCCACATTGAATTATCTAGACATCTTTGCAGGAAATTAATTGATCATATATTTGTGGGTCTATTTCTGGACTCTCTATTCTGTTCCATTGATCTACATGCCTATCTTTAGGCCCATTCTACACTTTCTGACAACAAATACTTTAGAGTAAGTCTTGACATCAGGTGTAAGTCCACCAATTTTGTTCATTTTTTGGAATGTTTTCACTATTTCTAGGTGCTTTGCATTCCCTTATACACTATAATAATAGTTTTTCAATTTGGACAAGTAAGTCTGCTGGGATTTTCTTTGAGACTGTGTTAAATCTATAGTAAGAATTGATATCTTGACAATATTGAGTCTTCTGACCCACAAATATGGTATTTATCCATTTGTTTAGTTCTTCAATTTTTCTCAGCAATACTTTGTAGTTTTTAGTGTATAGATATTCTACATTATTTTTAAATTTATCACAAATTGTTTAACAAATGGTATTGATTTTAAAAATTCAATTTTATAGTCCACAAAACTCAATTGGTTTTCATATATTGAACTTGCATCCTGTGACCTTGCTGAACTCCCTGATTAATTTTATTAGCTTTTTCTTAGATTCTGTATGATTTTCTTCTTGGACAATTATGTAGTCTGCAAAAAATCCGTTTCATATTGCCTTCCCAATCTATATTCATGTAATTTCTTTTTTGCACCTTATTAACCTTATTATGGGTGCTAGGCAGAGGTCAGGAATGATTTTTTTCCCATATGCATGTCCAATTGGCCCCAGGAATATTTTTGAAAAGGCCATTGTTTCTCCTTTGCACTGCACTGTCACCTTTGTCATCATTAGGTGACTGTTAATGTGTGACTCTATTCTGGACATTTTTTTTTGTTCCACTTATCTATTTTGTCTATCTATGCACCAATACCACACTGTTTTATAATAGGTTTGATATCTGATAGAGTAAGTTCTCCAGTCTTGTTTTTCTATTATAAGTTTATGCTGGCTTTTTTTGGTCTTTTGCATTTACACATAAATATTTGAATCAGTTTGTCAACCTCATCCATATCCACAAATAAAATGTGTTGCAATTTTGATTAATATTTTTTTTATTTGAAAGATCAATTTGGGATGGATTGGCATTTTGACTATTTAAATCTTCCAATCCATGAATGTGTTATATCAACCATCACCTTAAGACATCATTTTACCTCAATAATGTTTTAGTTTTCAATTTAGAATCTAGTTCAACTTTAATTATATTTATTCCTTCATATTTCATGTTTCATGTTACTATTGTAAATGATTTCATTTTTTGAAATTTTACTTTCCATTTGTTTGTTGCTGGTATGGAGATATACAATTGATTTTATATATTGACCTTGTATTTATTATTCTAATAGTTTGTCTTTAGATATTTTTGGATTTCCTTTGTATACATTTCACCTGTGAATATTTCTTTCTCTCTAATCCTTATAAGTATTATTTATTTATGCATTGGCAAGGTCCTCCATTACAATGTTGAATAGAATCGTCAGAGCAGGCAAATGTTTTTGATTTCAAGAGGAAATTCTTCAATATTTTTCTATTAAGCATTATGTTTGCTTATGTTGTTTTGTAGATTTCCATTATGAAATTAATGAAATTTCCTTCTATTTCTAGTTTGTTAAAAGCTGCTATTCTGAATGAGTGCTCAGTATTATTAAATTATTTTTCTGTCAGGATGATTATATGATTCTTCTCCTTTCTTCTATTAATGTAGTAGATTACAGTGATGGGGATTTTTTCCCCTAAATTCTTTATTATAAGTTTTCAAACACAGAAAAATCTTTAAAAATGACCAATGGACATCTCTACATTCTCTACAAAGACTCAACAGTTGAATAAATTTTTACATGCTTGCTTTATCTCATACTTTCTCAGATGATCTATTTGAAAATGTTACAGACATCATGAATTTTCAAACTTAGAAACTTCTGTATGCATCTCCTAAGGACAGTCTCTTATGCAATCTCAATCCATTATCACTTCTAAGAAAATTAAACATAACATATTATCTAATACCAATTCCATGTTCATATTTTCCAATTATCTCACATACCGTCTTTTATAGCTATTTTATTTTTCCTGAATCAGAAGCCAAATAAGGAAGAAGGTTCTATCTAATCAAATTAAAACAATTTTTAAAATGATACCACTTGTGAAAGTCAAACAAAAAATTGGAGAAAATAGGCCCAGATGGAAAATGAAATGTATCTTAAAATCATGGAAAACTTGGATAAGTGGTTTCAACTGATGAATACAATGTTTAACAATAAAATATTCATATATCTATTGTTCTAGTTTGCAAAAAGCTGAGTGATTGGTTTTTTAAAAATGTGAAACCACCCTTGTCTCTTTGGGGAAAAACCCCACATGGGCCAAAGTGTAAGGATGTGTGTGCTAGTATTTTGTTTAGAATTTTTGTATCCATGTTCTTGGGAGAGGTTGCTTTGTAATTTGGTTTCTTCTAATGTTCTTGTTAAGATTTTGTATTTAGGCTATGCTGCTCTGATTAAAAGACTTCAGTTTTATTAAAACTAAAAATTTGTATTTTTCAAAAAGAGAATGAAAATAATAGGAAATAACATTTCAGCGTATATAAATGATAAAGATTTATATCCTGAACAGAGAACTTCTGCAAATCAATAAGAAAAACAAAATGAAATAAGATAATGGAGGTAAAAAAATGTGAGCAGACATAACACAAAATAGGAAATCTAAATGACCAAGAAACACATGATAAAATGCCAAACATTATGAATTGTCTGGAAAATATAAGTTGAATCTACAATGAGATGCCAACTACTGTACATATCCCCCAGACTGGCAAAAACTAAAATCTCTGAAAATACCAAGTATTTCCAAAGACATGGAGTATCAGGAATTCTCATTAACTGTTCATTGTGCATAAATTGGTACAACTGTTTTGAAAAACTATTTGGCAATATCATTAAATTTATTATTTAATCAATTACATTTAAACATATACATATTCCATGACTCAGAAATTTTATTCCTGAGTAGGCATGTGATTGTATATGTGCCAGAGATATGCACAAAAATATCTATATCAGCACTGAATTGTAAGATCAACAAACTGGAAAAAAAACAAATATTCATCAACAGTAGAAATACTTGGCAGAATGGAAAAGTAAAGTTGTGGTTAAATTTCATAAAATTGAATATTATAAAGAAATGAGAATGAATAAACTAGAGCTACACCCAATAACAGGGATGGATTCTACCAACATAATGTTAAATGAAAGGAGAGATTATCAAAAGAATAGGTACATGGACACATGGGGTAGGGTTTTGGGGGTGGAGGGACTCAACATTTTATTTCCAGACTCATTTGATCATTGTATGAATGTTCACTTAATAATTATTCATTATACTGTACATTTAAATGCATTAAGTATTCAGTACATAAGATATATTTTGCACATATTTTTAAATGTTTGGAAACATTTTAAAAGAAAACAATTCATATTAAATACCTGTTAAAAAGAACATACTGAAAATATCAATCTTAAACTTCAAGATTTCCTAACAAATATAATTGTGTCTGAGAATCTACGACTTCAGCTTTTAATAAAAATCTTCAATGGTGATAGTAGACTGCTATTTTATTATATAACTGACAATGAAACAAATGCAAAATACAAGTTAAATTTCCTCGAAAGACTTGTACATTTAAAAATCAGGATCAAAAGTCTTGGTGAAATTCCAAATACGTGAAAAATGATTTGTGATATCTCTGTCAAGTCTCAATTACAACTGGTTTAGTTTATCGATTATGATAAGAATACTCATTATTATTATTATTTCATGAGTGTAAGTTAATAAGGACAAATTAGCCATTACGAAAAGGATGTTTTCTATAATACAATAAAAAATGGGACATATTAATCCTATTAGCCTGAGAGAGGCCAGTATGTGATATAAGCCATGCATTTCAGAGCATTTTGTGTTTTGCTGGCATATGATGCTTAGAAATGTAAAGAAAGAGAAGTCTTTATAGGTCATTGAGCCAAAAGCAAGTGTTTTTTCCTCAAAATTGAATGAAATTACCATCAGTCTGTATCTATTGAGATGCATTTCTTTGTAGTTCAGTTGTGTCTTCTTTGAAAGATAAGTATTCTCACAGAAACAGCATGAACTTTGTAATTTGTCAGAAGTATGGGCAAGTTACTTCACTTTTCTGAAAAAGGGGCTATGTGCTAGAATATTTTCAGGGACTCTCCCTTTTGCTGTAGCTATTTAAACTAAGAAAGTAATATATGGCATTACGGCAGATACACAATAATACCAGTTATCCACTTTCTGATCAGGATCTTTTCCAACTCTATAGCTCCATATATTATATAAATAGAAAAATCTTGTATTTAAAATGTAATATATTCCTATTACATAAAAATCTTGCACTCAGCTTCATTTTGGCAGTGCCAGAAATAGGAAGCGATTAATTGAAAAGAAACTCATAATTATGTTACAGTAAGGCACATTTACAAATTCATGCACATATGGCAAACTTCAATTTGTAC
This sequence comes from Cabassous unicinctus, assembly GCA_029593785.1. Taxonomy (NCBI): domain Eukaryota; kingdom Metazoa; phylum Chordata; class Mammalia; order Cingulata; family Chlamyphoridae; genus Cabassous; species Cabassous unicinctus. The sequence continues at coordinate 27,391 of JAQZBX010014148.1, forward strand.
CAATTCAACAACATATATTGATTACCTTGTTCTTTTCTCAAGCCATTTAGGAAGAAGGCAAAAATCAATCTTGGGGAGAATATGATTATTCTCAACTCTATTCTAGGACCAAGACTGAACTAAAATTCAGACAAAGTGGTTTCTAATATTATAAATGCCAATAACTAGCTGTGACCTTGTATAGCTCATTTATCTTCTCTGAGTATCAGATTTTCTAACTCTAAAATGGGGCTAAAACCCGCCTTACTTTCTTTACAAAATTTTCATAAGGATCTAAAGAAAGAAGAGTGACATAAGCATCTTATTAGGAATCTAACGATCTTCAATTTAATTGAAAGAATAAAAAGATATCCAGTAATATTAAGAGATACAAGGGGGTAGCACCAGCTTAAATATTGAAAGAGTCTCCTTTGGAGTAGTTCATATATGTATATACGTCACTGAAGTTTAAAACACCATGCTGCTTAGAGTTTTCTTTACAGTCACACTTTTCTCCCCAAGACTTTTATTCCCTCCCACACAAACAGTTAGATGCACACTTTTTAAGGAATGACTGCTAATCTTCAAGATTTCAGAGCTAAAAACCTAGCCTGGACCTGGGCAATTTACTAAGTCTCTCTGCACCTTGTGCCTCATCTGCAAAATTAAAAGGGTTGGAATATAATTGTTCCAAAGTTCTTTTCCACTCAAACTTGCTATGATTTTGTTTGAGACTTTGAGACTAGAAAATGACCGACATTTTACATTGGCACAATAAAATCACTTTGTGAACTAGAAGGTAGGATAAAATAAGTGAGAGAAACAGAGAACTTAAAATATCAGACCAGTTTAATTAGCATTAGCAATTTTAATGGTTGAAAGTCCAGAAAACATATGTGCAACCCTTCTCTCTAAATCAAACAATCGATGTGAGAGCATTTTGGAAACCATAAGCTGCTCTACAAATTTAAAGTATTATTAACATCATCATCTTCTTTATTTGAGCCAATAGACTTGGCAGGGGTAGAGTATGTATTTCAGCTGTGCATCCCCCTGCATGGACATGGTGGGAAGGGAGGCACAGGAAAGGAGAGGAGGGTTTGCTCCTGCTATTTTCCAGTTTCTCCTCGTTCCCTAAGCATATATGTCTGTGTCATGATTTAAGCTCCCCGCCCCCCCGCTCCCAAACAATAAGTGGTTAATAGATAGATAAGCAAAATCAGGTCTTTTGTGAGTGTAGGTTAAAGAAATAGTCACTTCAAATTCCCATTTCTTGATTTGAGACATTTTTAGACAAAGCAGGTGGTATGATCTATATATTATTATTGTGTCCAATATTCTCCATATGTTAGTTTATTTCTTTTTCTCGTCTAAAATAAGCAGTCATATGTATAAAGTCCTTCTAAATGAAAAGTGTTTTGAAATAAGAATTGCTGGTTATGAGTTACCATGATGAAGTTAGATAGTCCTGGGAGTATTACCTGCACTTGACCATGGAAGAAACTGAGAAGGAAACACAGAGATAGAGCAAGAATTAGACCTCTCAGGCTGTCTGTAGAAAGCCAAACCTCTGGAAAAGAGTAACAATAGAATTATAACTTGAAAGATGTCAGAAGATTGACAAACTTAGCTGTGTAGACACCTAAAAATCCTCAGCACATGAACTTGTGCTGTCTTAAAATCACATGACCTGGCCCAATGTCTTATTGGAAGTTGCTTGTTTAAATTGAACTCTTAATTTGCAAGAACCTTTTGGGAAATCATTGTGACCAATTATAACTAGAATATTAAGAAGAAAAGCTGAGCCTAGCACTTGCTCAGAGTCGTATTTTCATCAGCTCTCCTCTCCCTCACATGAGGATAATTGAGTAAACATGGCATCCTGGCTTGGACGTTGGGGTAGGGTAGAGATTGGAGAGAATCTTGCTCTTTTAGTTTCCTAGTTGATAAAAAAAAAAAATACCACACAATGGGTTGGCTTGATGATGGGAATTTATTAGCTCATGGTTTTAGAGACTAGAAAGCTTGCCTCCTGGTATCTTCTGGCTGGCCTGCAATATCTGGGATTCCTTAACTGACATAGCCACATCAAAAGTTCCTGTTTACAAGGGGTTCACACCTACAGAAATGGATCAATATTAAGAACATGTTTTCTGGGGTACATAACTCCAAGCCACCACAGTTTGTCCTCTGGGTTCCCAAAATACATGCTCTTCCATTTGCAAAATACATTCATTCCATCACAACATTCCAGAAGGCTTAAGCCATTTTAGAACAATGCTAAGTACAAAGTTTCATCAGAGCATCCTGAGACAAAATTTCTCTGTCTGATGGACCTGTGAAACCTAGGAAAAAAGTTATCTGTTTCCAATATACAATGGTGTGACAAGTATAGGATAAACATTCCCATTCCTGAAGGGAAGGAATTGGAAGGAAAATCGTGGTCACAGGCCCCAAACAAGTATGAAAAATAGCAGGACAAACTCCATTTGATTTCAAGGTCTGAAAGTCATCCTTGAATCAATGTTTTGTCCACTGGACCTGATGGACTGACAGCTCCACCCTTTGCAAGCAAACTTGAGCAGCGGACACATTTTGCCCAAACACTGTGGTGAAGACCCTCACCCTCTCCAAGCATTGGGGTGGTGGCATTCCCCCTGAACAACAGGATGTAAGGCCTGCGCCCTCCATGTGCTAGGGCAGACGCTTGCCTCCTCCAAGTGCAGGGGCAGACCCACCTTTTCCACATACACACACACGGCTGGGATTGTTCTCTTGGTCCAAGGGGATCTTTTAGGTCCAGATCTTCACTTCCATGATTCTTCCCTGAAGTCATTCTTCCTTCAATGAGTCCTTTCTCAGTTCCTTTCAGTTCAGGCTGGCAGTGGTTCTGTTCATACAAATTATGCAAAAACCCTGTCTGTTTCGAATTCAGTACAAGCGGGTACGAACTATTGAAGCAGGTTAATATAGGGAAAGAGGGAAGACTGAGTCATAGCTGGGACCCAGCAGAGAACATGGCCATGAGACCCTACCAGGAAACATCCTGAAGGAAGGCCACTACTAAGAACAAAGCCAAAAAGACCCTGCCAAGACCCTGGACTCAAGAGGAAGCACTGGAGAACTCCAAACAGGCCTCCTCATTGGTCCCCTGAAAACTAATTGGTGGGGGATTGTAAGGCAACCAATCAAAACAACAAACAGCTGGGGACCCTCCCCAACCTTAGGAAAGGGGAAGAGGAAAGGTCTTAAAAAGGCCTACCATGGGGCCTCATGTGAACATCTCACCCTGTGTCACACCTGCACCCATGTCCAGGGTGTGTACTCTTTTTTTTCTTGTTTCGTAATAAACTCTTTACTCCCTTGCCCGCCCTCTGGTGTGTCCTTAAATTCCTTTATGTGACATAGCCAAGAAACTAGAAAGCCCAGAGCTTTCCACTAACACTATCACACAAAACAGGTTTCCACAGATCCTTCCTGGATAATTGAATTTCCAATCCTGAATTCCACAAAAATGGCTGATTGGATCCATGTTCAGCCATACCCTTTTTAGCAAAAAGGGTTCCATTAAACCCCCACATGGAGCCCTGTCCTCTGAGGACTCACTTCCTGAAAGGTCAGGGAGGTCCCTGGTAGAGAAACTTATGGCTCTAGTCTGAAAGCATACTACCTGAGCAGACTGAGACTTTTCCAAACCATCAAGGTTTTGTTTATGTGTGCTTAAGAGTTCAGTTCTCAGTTTGTCTCTTTCCTTTTGCATTTTACTATAACCTGCAAGGAGAAGCCTGGCTATACCTTAAGTTCTACTTACAATCTGACATCAGAACATAATTTTGCTAAGTTTTCTGTCGCTTTATAACAAGGATTGCCTTTCCTCCACTTTCCAATAACACATTCATCATTTCCTTCTAAGGCCTCATTGGGAGTACCTTTAGTGTCCCTATTTCTATTGACAGTGTCTTCAAAGCAATAGGTTTTCTATCAAGGACCTCACAATTCTTTCAGCCTCTATCTATTACCCAATTCCAAAGCCAGTTCCACATTTTAGGTATTTGTAGTAGCAGAACCCCACTCCTGGTACTACAAATTGTTTTAGTTTCCTAATTGATACCATACAATGGGTTGGCTTAAAACAGGAATTTATTGGCTTACAGTTTTTGAGGCTAGAAAGCTTGCTTTCTCCAGGGTCAATATATTCTGGCTGGCCAGCAATCTTTGCGGTTCCTTGGCTTTTCTATCACATGGCAATGCACATGGTATCATCTTCTCCTTTCTGTCCTGGGTTCCATTGGCTTCCAGTTTCTGGCTGCTTCCCCTGGCTTCTTTTTTTCTGGGGCCTTCTATAAGGCCTCCAGTAATAGGATGACCCATCCTGATTCATTTGAGACACACCTTACCTGAAGTAACTTCATCAAAAGATCCTATTTACAATAGATTCACACCTACAGAAATGAATTAAGATTAAGAGCACGCTTTTCTGGGGTATATAACTCCAAGCCACCATGCTTGCCTCTACTTTTTTTCCTTCTTTAATTCCTAACCATTAAAACCTTGGTCAAGCTGTTAGTCAAATTCCCTCATGTTGAAGAAGAGATAGTGCCAACTTTAAAACTTCCAGAGCAAAAAAATAACTTATTTTTTTCCCTAAAGGTTACCTAAAATTAACTGTTCATCTTAGCTCAAGGTAGAGGACTTACAGATCAAAATATAAGTCTTCTTAAACTCAATTTGATAATTTCTCTTGCAATCTATTATAATTGTAAAAAGAAGTTAAATGGTGCCATTGCAATGCAGATGGTGTAGGTCACAAAATGATTAAATGGGATTTTCAGATCTTCTGTGGCCTGGAAATGTTTAATGGCATTATGCAGGAAGTGTCATAGCAGACACAAATGGGAAAAGAAGATTAAATCACTGAGTGAGGGAGGGCTCATTTTCAGATTGGACTGCATGCCAGAGAAATCTTTTTCTGCTATAAGAACTTCAATCCTTCACCAAGGCATGGGAGAGGAGAAAAGTTACCCACTATTTCTATGGTAGGCATGAACTCACAGCACACAACATTACATTGTGATTCCTGGGGAAAACAATAAAAGTCTAAGAGGCAGCTGTGATCAGGGCCTTGAAGTACAAGGTAGGCATCCCAGCACAGTGCACTTAAGGAGACAAACAGTAAAGGTGACCCAAGAATGGGACCCAGACTGAATCAGTCCAATTAATAGATAATGCTATCAGCATTGATAAGATAGTTCCTTAGGTATAGTCTTGTATATGAGCTAGAGTAAAAGAAAACAACAAAACATTGTTATCTTAACAGTAAGAAGTAAGAGTATTCTTTGGGAGAGAATTGCCATTGTTATGAAATAACATGATAACTCATTTTCAGTATAGAATGTATGGCCTTGAGAACAACTGGGAAGAGACAGCAAACACAGAGCTAAACTACTCAGCTTGATAAATTTTACATATTTGTGGTCCTAAGAATGGTGAGTAGGTAAAGAAAAGGATTTTGTAGAAGAGACAGAGAAAGCTAAATCATTTGATGGGAAAGAATCCCTAAATGGGAAATTGCCAGAGACCTTTAAAGAACAAACGCTGATAATTTTAAATTCTTTACAATTTGCCTAGCTTAAAAGCTCTGTTATCCAGAACTTTTAATAAAGTCTGCTAAATACACAGGAAGTGTGTGGGGGAATAAAGGACCTGGTTGGGATGGGGGGCAGTGGGGATTGTCTAACAAGGAGCAATGCAGTGCAGAACAGTGGAAATTTAAAGACATTCTCTCTAGCTTTCTCCCACCCCAAAGAATCCTTGAAGAGTATGATGACAGCTTGCCACCTCTAGCATCCTAGTCTCTCTTCTTTGCTTGGGAAGTGTGGGGAAGTTAACACTCCCGGGGTAACTCGCAATCAACAGGGGATGGAAGTAGGTGGATGAATGCCCAAACCTCCCTTTCCTCTGGAGAGAAACTATTGAAGTGTCCTATAGTTTCTGTAAGTGTTCCCAGAAGGACTGAGCCCTATTTGCCCACAGTGGTAACATGCTTATGAACGAATCCTTTGTTTTTCCTCCTTCCTTGTATTACTTTCCCAACTCCTTTACTTGTGCTCCCCATAGCACCTGTCATGAATTACCAGCACCCTAATTCTTAACTTAGAGCCTGATTCTGGGGAAAATCAAGCCAAGACACTCTCCCATCTCTGCCACTATTGTAATGCCAGAGGAAACCACTTTTACCAGTTTCTGGTCTTCCAAAAATACCTTTTGCTTAGGCGAGCATTTATCCAGGTATGTATGTATATCTACAAAACATGTTTTTAACAATTGTCAATTATTTAAAACAGAGGAAATCAGAAAACGTCTCACATCCTAGACAACACTCTAAGACAGCTAAGTCTCTTTTATAAAAAGAGACTTCTGCACTTGAAAAAGAATAAATTGTGTGATACCTTTAAGCTCATTTAAAAATCATGCATAATGCCTGCCATTTAGTCCCAAACGTGCTGCCAAGGAGTACTTGAGGGCTTATCATTCCTTAGTGGCTTGTCATCTACCATGTTCAGCTTATGTCATTGCCTTCATCATTTTGTTCTACATTCATGAAATACGTAGTATCCAGGACTTTGTAGCAAATAGTCCTTATACCTGAAGTAGTAATGTTAAATATTTAAAGTATTTCTTGTAAAAGTCTAAAGTTTCACCTCCAATTGTATTAAAACCAAGGAGTTTAACAAAAATTGATTTTAATGGTGCTATTTCTTAAAAGTTATTTTAGCACTCAAATGCTCTATTGTGCTGACTAGAAATTCATGGGCTAAAGCAACAAAATTAAGTTAGTCCTTTGTCGTTATTATTCTTGCAGTCAGACATGGGTTTTCTGCAACATGTGGATGTGATATTTTGTATTACACTTTATAATTCTTGTTAAATTTGAAGAAATGAATAACTTCTGATGCTAACTTGACCTTACTACTACTTGCCCAGAGTTGAACATAAATCTTCCTAAAGTTTGATACTAGGGTCAATATGCAATGATTCATGAAAAAAAAAAACATATATATGTATACAAACACTAAATTTTACATATGCCCTGGAAATTCAAAATGGGCTGGGTATTAGTCGAAGAACTAATCCAGAAATAACAGCTAGCAGATTGATCTTTTATCACCAAGCTTTATAGATACTATTTATACTCAAAACAATTATATTCAGATAAATTGAGTGTTATAAGAGCTACTTTTTTTTTTTTTGCCTCAGTTTGAGTCAACTTATTTTAGAGAAGGATATACAAAATCAGCTATGTTGTCATGGTTTCTTGGCTTCTTTTGAGTGCTTGTGAAATGCCTTTGTATCTTCACGTAATTTTAAAATACCGAGCATAACATAATAACTGCCATCAGAAACAAACATTAGAACCTTGTTTTAACGTCCTGCTTATAACAAGCAATCATTTCAAATATATATTTACATATTATTTTTCACCCCAAAATGGTTTTCAGATTGTGTCTCCATAATTAGCAATCTGAATGGTATCTCCTCTTCACCATCCCACCAATATACCCTTTGCACTGATTTCATCCTAGTCTTCTTTATCAAAACTTGCTCTAAGGAAAAGTATCTCTGTCTAATTCACTCGGATGCATAACTTTTAATGATATTTTTTTCCTGGACATTTGGAAGCCATGGGAGAAAAACATTCTCTGTTGAAAAACTTTAATAGCTAGAAACTTTGTGGAAATTTTAAATATATGTATAATTGGATAATTGAGTAGCCTCAATATGGGTTAAAAACATGAAACATTTTCATTTTTCTTCAGTCACTGTTTCCAGCCATGCTCTGTCCCTTAAAGACGCTTTGGCCATATGTCATAAGTTTTGCTAAAAGCCCAGACCTGTTTAAAACGCTCATATCGTATTGATTTAAATCTCCGTTGCTCCTCTCCCCTCCTCCTGTTCCTCCTCTCCCCAAGAGGCCAGGCTTATGCCTTGAAAGATTTAGAATGGGAGGAAGGAATAGGTTGATTCTGGTTACTTCCTTCCCTTCCCTCTTAAAGCTTAATTCCCAATTTGGGGAGATTGGGAGGAGAAATACTTTTGGTGTAATTGGTCACCTGCAGGTGGTGGGAAGCAAGCAAGACCTCAATTAGACTCAGGCTGATAGACTGATTCTTTCGCTTTTTTGATGTTGGGAACTCCACATGGCTGCTGGGCATGGCTTTCTTGGGAAGGTTTTTAGCTTTCTGTCAGCCTCCTCAGCCAGAGTGCCCTTAGAGAGGGGCAGTCTTATCTCCCTTTGGTCTCTCTCAAGTAGTCCATGTCTCAATCTCCGCCCACCCCACCCCCATAGTAGGGCTTCTCCTTACCCCCTTCCTGAGAGCCTTGGAAAACTGGGATGGAGTGACCCTATCTCCTTCTAAGGCACATGACACCAACACCTGCAATTGCCCCTCTGCTGCCAAATGTTCCCTCAAGTCTCCTATAGAAAATGAGCTGGCATCAATCTCGATTTTCATATATACCCACAAACTTCAGCGAAGAGGCATCAAACCCTCCCAGGAACTCTCCTACCATGCTCTGCTCATTTCTAGTGACACCACAAGGTAGGACTGCAAAGAGGAATGAGATTCATGTCCTCCCGTCTCAATCACTAGACCCAATCCTCTTGGACATCCCCTAAATTGACTGTGGGAAGTCAAAACCTCCAAAAGAAAAAGGAAGTGCCTCTCAGTGCTTACAGAGAGCAACATAGACTTCTCCCATAATATCCTCTGTTGTAGTCAGAATTCTAAGAGAGCCTTTGATTCCCACCCCCTGGTGTATATACCTGTGTAAGTTCCTCTCCTTGAGTGGGCAGAACCTGTGAATAAGATGCGCTTTTACTCCCTTGATTAGGTTATTAATTAGTTGAACTTGAGTCCATCAAAAGGGAGCTCTATGGATGGGCCTGATCTAATTAGGCAAGGACTCATAAGAAACTAACTGAACTCTTCCCAAAGGCAGAGAGATTGGAAGAGTGAGAGGGCCGATAGCAGGGGCCAAGTGGCAAGGGCCTGAGAGTGGCGGTAGAGCTGAGAGCAGCCCCTGGCCAACAGCTAGCAAGATAACAGGGACCACAATCCGACACGCACAAGGAAATGAATTCCACCAACTTAAGGGAGCTTGCACATTCCTTAGACACAGTGATTTCAGGTGTCTAAACAGAGGACCTGAGGTACACTCTGCCTGGACCTCTGACCCACAGAAACTGTGAGATAATAAATGTTTGCTGTTTTCAGCTGCTATGTTTGTGATCATTTTAATGCAGCAATAAAAACCTAACAGAACCTCTCTCTCCCTTTTCTGTTCTTATATCTTCCTGGGGTAGGGGTTCAGTGCTGACATGATGTCTAGGGAGTAGCAGAGACAGTTCCACAATCTTAGAGCAAGCTTGGAATTATCAAGCTCAATTTCTGGCTCTTTTAGAGGTGGAGGTGGGGAATTATTAATTCCTCTTTGTCTACAATTTTAAGGCATCAGTTAACTAAGTATATATTAATATCTTGTCACATGTACACTGATGGAAATATTAGAGGCTTTCTTATGTAGTTCAATTCTAATTAGTGTGTGTATTTGTGTGTATATGTGTATGTGTGCGTAAGCATGTGTTTAATCAGCTTATTTATAAAATTAACACATGAAAAACATCTTTTACATTACAAAGTTCCATACATTCAGTAAATTAAAATATAACATTTATTCAACATTCATTGAGAAGTCCCTCTTTGCCAAGTTTTAAAATTTGTTCTTAACTATTTTATAATTGATGGCAAAATGAGCCTCAAGTGGCTAAACCTCAAGGACTTAATTCATTCAACAAATATTTATTGAGACATTTGGAGATAAAATCTGAATAATGATCTCCTGTCTTCCAGGAGTTCAGCCTGCTGGAAATAGTCAAATATGTAAAGAAGTATTTAAAATGCAGTGACCAAAGTGGACACACTATCAAGGTCTAATAGGGTCCATTTTAGAACTTTGTCTAAGTCAGGGAATTCTATGCAAAATTTTGTGTGTGTGCATTTATTGATGAGAAGATAATCCATAACATTTATCATATTTTATAAAGAATCCAAGACAAGGTTAACAAGCTAGGGAGGAATGTTCTAAGCAGAAGAAATCAGATATGCACAGACAGAGAGAAATGACAACATCTTGTTTGTTCTAGTAAATAGATTAACATGGTTACCTCATAGGTATGTGTGGGGCATTCTGACACCTTTTACTGTATTGGTTTGCAAGATCACAAATGTGAAAATAATAAAACCCTGAGATTAGAGGTAAGCGAAAGGAGCAAGGTCTTCTAAATTTAGGATGGGAAGTAAGTATCATGCAGGTAAAAGGACCACTCATTTTCAGAAAAGCAAGAGAAAAAGAAAAACAGCTCTAAAAATTTTTGCCCCATAGAACTAAGCACTAGACATTAATTCCATTCAATTTTGAAAACTGGGCTTATGCCCAGACTGAATTACAATTCCTTGCCTTTTCATATATGCATTTATTTCTTTTTTTGTTTTGAAACCAATTTATACTGCTGAAAATGAAGGAATCTGAAACAGGAGAGGACAAGAAGAATTCGGTCTGTTGTTCAAATGTGTTGCCAGTCTTTTGCACCATGTTTGCAAAGTCCCAAACTGCATTGTTCCACCAGGTCCCCAAAGACAACATTTAAAGGTATATTTTTACCATTCACTCCAAAGAGTGCCATTTGCTTTATAATCCTGATGCTACAGCAATGCTCTCATCAATGATATATTTGTATTAGATTCCAATAATTACTTTCTAAATTCAGGTAATTTGCAATAGAATGAATTTATCTGATGACACAGCAATTGAAATTTCTTAAATTTCTCCACTTTACTTCTGGGCTTATTGTGAATATATTCTTCAGGTACTCAGTGAAATAATTTAATATTACATGTATTTTTTTAAGGAGGTACCGGGGATTGAACCCAGGACCTCATACATGGGAAGCTGATACTCAACCACTTGAGCTACATCCACTCTCCTGCAAGTATTTTTATATTAACAATTTTCCAATTGCATAAAATTTTAGACATCATTGAGAGCAAAACTCAAACAGCAATATGAACACTTTATCTTAAATATTTAGTTCAGCATTTCTAAAAAATTTCATTTTTTTACTTGCACAAATTTGTGAAATTGAATAATTCTAATACATTGATCAAACAGTGACTCCATCCAGGCTACCATTTATGAATATTTAAAACTGTCCTATTACATTCTCATAAGAAGTTTTCCTCCAAAGGGCATAACATCATTTTTATGAAAGCCTTCCCAAACTGCAGCTAGAAATGTTCACAGTAAGTTTCCTTCTATTGTTCACAGTGTCATTCTGATGACTGACAGCATCTCTGAATATGTTAGTCAAAGAAAGATGAACAAGGGAGCACGTTCTTTTGAAGACTGGCACTGGGAATGAAAGAATGAACTCTTTCTTTGGATCTCCTTTGCCTCTTTTGTAAACTCGCTTTTAGGTCCAAGTGAAACAGAGAATACAATATGATGCTAAAAAAAAAAAAA
>JAQZBX010014149.1:0-38945 GCA_029593785.1 Cabassous unicinctus
AGGATTATACTTTAGCCAGCCGAATTTACTAATTAGTAGCTGAAGTTGGTGGCCAACTGTCTCTCCCTCCCCTGTTTTTGGGAAAAGGAGCTTCCAATTCTAGCCATAGAACAGCTCCCAAGGCCGCCTGCGCTGCCAAAGTAGGATGATCACAGGCTTCTGCGTGTGGCTTGTATTTTCCTGGAGAGGCTAGCGCAGGTCCCCCTAGGTTCCTCCCTGCCAGAGGTGGGGCTGGCTCAGGTTATAGCTGCAATACAATCTGGATGGAAAGAAGCTGGTCCGTACCAGCACTGTGATTTTCAGTCAACCCCGTTTCTCCTCACACTGGGGGAGGAGTTAAAATGGCGGCTACCGGCCTCTTTCTGACTGGGACAGGTTCAAACTTTAGCTGTTCTTAGGGTTATACTTTAGCCAGCTAAGTTTACTAATCATTAGCTGAAGTTGGTGCCCAACTGTCTCTTTCTCCCCCCATTTTGGAGAAGTGGAGCGTCCAATTCCAGCAGTGGAACAGCTCCTGAGGTGGCTTGTGCCTCCAGTGGAGGATAGGCACTAGCCTCCATGGCATGGAGAGCACTACTTATGAATCTTCTCTGCAGATACGCAGTCCCCTCCTTCCATTCTTTCAAGGATGTTGCAGGATGCTCTTCTGGTCTCCTGGATCCTCCAAACAGATGCATTAGTTAGCTCTGGGTGATTACTAATTGTCCCTTAGCAGGAGCTGACTCTAGGAGCTCCTTACTCTGCCATCATCTTGCTGGTTGTATTCCAAGATATCATATTTTAATCGTTGATCCTTGTCCATCAAAAACTAGTAGGAACAGATAATAACCTCAATATAAAAACTGGTTTTATGTTTGTATGAGAGACTCTCTGCCTTGAATACTAACTGTTTATCAGATCTTTTTCTTATTCTGAACTTGTTTTATTCCCCAATTTCTTCAGATTTATTAATCAGCTGTTCTGATCCTTGACCTAGCAGTATCAGCATCACCTTATTAGAAATTCAAGTTTTGGACCCCCACCACAGACCTACTGAATCAAAAACTCTGGGGAAAGAGCCCAGCAATTTGTGTTCTAAGTTTTCCTCTGGCAATTTTGTTGCATGCTAAATTTGAGACCCACTGAACTCGAGGAACTGCTGTAGAAGGTGACTATTCTCTCCTTTTCTCCTGTAAATTGGTTCACCTAATGTCTTCTGCAAAATTGTTTCTTAAAAATGACTTTCTCAGTTGTGTTAGGAAATGCTGTTTACACTCTTAGCAGTGATGTTAGGAAAGAAAATGGATAGTCTCTAAGCTGAGAGTGGCTGGAAGACTATAACTTTTTACCAAAATATTCTTTACTTCATAACAATTTCCTGTCTTCCATATCAAATTCTTCCATTCTGTGAAATCAGCTATGGAGTTGCATTTTAACTACCTGTGTCAACTGCATGTGGTGATTTTTCTTAAAATAAGTCTTCATTTGATAAGTAAATAGGAGTCAGGCAAATCAAAACTCTTCTTGGAAATGGTAAAACATCTCAGGCTGTACTTGACAAATATTGATTGCGAAGGAAACTGGAACCAAGGTTTAATAAGGAAAAACTTCTTGTTGAAGTAGACATGATAGCTGTCTTTTAGAAATAGGAAAGTCTTTCTCATATAATAGTCATGTTATGTCCTCTGTGGAATTCCAGAGAGTGAAAGTTATAAGAAGCCATTACAATATTAAGTCTGTCTGAAAATTGACTGGACTGCCTGTGATTAATGAGGTTCTTGTGGCTAAGGGTATTTAAGCCACATCAAATGGTGGTTAGACTGGGAGGTCTGGATCATTGCTACTCAAACTGTGGTCCTTTCTGAGAGTTGTTGGAAATGCAGAATCTCAGGGTCCACTCTAGTCCTAGTGAATCAGAACCCAGAATTTAGCAAGATACATGGGTGATTCATATGCACATTATGTTTGAGAAGTACTGCTTCCATTGGCATTGAATGGATCTTCACCTAATTCTTGTACTTATATCAACATTTATAGGATTATGTTGTGATGCAGGATTTGAATGACGGTGTAGAAGAGAAGGGAGTAAATACATAAGCTTGACCTCACATGTCCACTGTAGGGTCACTAACGGAATTAAATGCTACCACAGAACAATTCTGTTTCTCGGACATTGTATTTTATTCAAGGAACTGGCATTTGAATACTTTTTCGTTAGATAGTTACAGACTCTTTGCTTTACTCAAAAGAAAAACACACCTTTTGGGTTTCTGAAGATACTTGACTAACCCTCAAGTTATGCCCCGTGTTTAACCCTTCTCCCTATTCCCTCGTCCTTATTCTTTTCATTTTCACTGAAACCAGGATGGTGAAATCTTCTTCATGAATTTACCTTACAGTAGGTGCTGGTTTTATCTCCTACTTCCTCTCCAGTCCTAGTGGGTTTGTATGAATGAACAGCAGCGGCAGAAAGAAAGGCGAATAGGTAAAGGGTATAGGAGGAACTGGAACAGGATCTAGAGAACAGACTGCTCAAAGCCGTAATTCACTCTAGCAGCGAGTAGTTATTCCAATCATACAACCCTCATCGCTAAAGCAGTGAATGGAGAAGAGCTGGAGAGCTAACTAGAAGTGACATATGCCGCCACACCCTAGACTGTCTCAGGTCCCTACAAGATGACTACCGTGTCCTGGTCCAGGAAGAAGGAGACTGCTCAAAGAAATGACAAGCACGGAAGGCGAGAGAGGCAGAGGTGCCCAAACCCACTCCCTTCCCCACCAGCGCGGGAGTAGACTCGCTCTTCTGTAAAGACCATTTTGCGGGAGAAGTGCAGGCGGATAGAGCACACCCTCATGCCACTCCAGTCCATCCCTGGCCCTCGCCCTAGCTGGGGGCACTGGGACCAGCGCGAGCCCCGGCAGGCGGGGAGCGGCTACGGGAGAGTCGTGTGTATCCGCGAGCGCGTGTGCGTGAGGAGGAGAGCAAAGACGTGATTACTTCAGAATTTATTTAAGGGCCGGTGGAAACCACTGCAGCAGCTTCCAGGGGAAGCCCTTGTTCTAGAGGAACGGGAGGTGGAGGCTGCCGAGGAGGAGGAGCGGGAGACGGAGGAGGAGGAGCACGAGGAAAGGGAGGCGAGAAGGTGCTGTAGCATCCTCACCGACTCCCAGCAGGTTGGTTCTGCCGGCCCGCTGAAGCTAGCAAAGAGGCTGGGAGGAGAAACTGGGTCTGGAGGGCTGCCTGGTTGCCTTTCCCGAGAAGCGACTCCTTTAAGTGAAAGGAGACACCCCAGCGCCGAAGCAGGCAGGGGCCAGAAGGGGACCTGCCCTACTTGCCGCCTCCTTGGGGACTCCGTTCCCTTTAACATCCCAGTGTTAGCCATAAACTCCGGAGGGGTTTGGGGCGGGGGGCCGGGTGGAGAACTTCTCTTCCAGATGCTCCTCACGCTTTTCCCTCAAAGCCCACGTGTCGAGGGACACTCCCGGGTGGCCCGGACGCAGAGGGGGAGCAGTGCCGCTCGGTTAAGTTTCTGAAAGTCAAGCCGAGTCCCCAGGTTCCCGGCTCCCCACCCCGGGTCTCCTGCTGCACGCGCGGATCTGCGGCTGCTCTGGCAAAGGGGCCGCTGCTGCTTTAAGAGCCGCCTCCCCCTTTCCTCCCTTTGACAATGGTCTGAACCGAGCTCTGCTTCCCAAAGCAAAATTTGTAATATGCCATTTTTCCTATGGACGCTTCTCCTTTTGGCTGTTGACGGAGCTGCGGGAAGATGCCGAGTTGCTGCCACGCCACCGAGCCGGGACACGTTCCGGGAGGGCGCCGGGGCATGCGTGTCTCTAAGCTGCCTTTCTCCTCCCGTTACTAGGGAAATGGTCCTGGAGCGCCGGGTGTGAGCCTCCCCTCTCGGCAAGCCGGAGACTGCGGTTCTCATTGATCAATTGAAGAAGCAGGACCCGAGCAGACATTAGGTACAGAAACTGAATTCGAGTTACACGGGTTCCCTTCTGCTTTATTTTTTACCACCCCCCACCCTGACCCCACCCCGACCCCAGGGAAGATGAGACGCAAATTCCTCCTTGCCAATTACAGTTAGGTGCCTTTTGCTTTCTGGCCCCATCATCTCCTATCTCCTGTTTCTCTGTCTCCTTCCTACTCGACTGTCTCTTGTTGGACAGGTTGAAGAATTTTAGTGTGGAAATTATGAAGTCAACTTCTTCAGGGTGGTGATGGGGGGTGTGGCTGAGAAAGAGCCGTCCAGCTGTGTGGGGTGAAGGAGCCTTCGACCGTATGTGAATGCACTGGGGTAAAGAAAGTGCAAAAGGCTTCCATTAGAGGTGTTAATAATGTTTCCTGAGGACTGGGGATTTCAAAGAGTTAATTAGAGGGAGGAATATTCATGTAAGGTAACTCAGACAATGGCTAGGATTTCTCTGCCGAATTACTCCTTGTGGTTAACTGAGGTGGAGTTGGGTGGTTCTTAAGACTAAATCTTTGCAGAATAAACTAACCACAGAGAATAATTGCATCATTGCTTTAGTTTAAATCCTAAAGATCTTTTTGGATAAAGTGATTCAAATGACAGGAAAATAGCTTTTTGTAGCATTGTCATATCTCAGTGGTACTGCTTGTAGAGCACATATTGCTAAGGAACACACTGAATCTTCAAAGCCCTTGAGTAATGACTCCATTGGGCATTCAAAACTTTTATTTTTGAAATTTGAGGGAATTAGAAGACATTCAAGGTTATGTTCTTAGACTAAGGGAGTTGGTTTTCCTGGTATAAAATTCTTCAAGCTAAATTTAAGCACCGGGCCAATTAAACCAACCAGGTTTATTGTTTTCCTTCTTTCACATCAAAATAAACATGTCTTTAAGTAGGTCTTGAATCCTTCAATAATTTAGTGAAGAAGACATCAATATCCGTATTAGGATAACGTAATTCATATGTCTCATTGACTTTGGAGAAGTGAGTGATGAATGGGCAATATCAAAGCAAACTATTAGTATGATATTCCAGTTTTTTTTTTTTTCAGGAATTACATGATGCAGTGCAGCTTTTTAATATTGAAAGATTGTAAAAGTTAAAAGTGGTATATCTGGGTGAAACATGCTTAGACAGACCTTGAATGACTATATATAACCTCTGGGCCATGGAAGTTGCTTCAGATGTCATTCATTCCATAAAGGGGTGTTTAACTCTTGCACTGAATATACATTTTTAATTGTTTTTAATACCTAAAATGTGCATTTAAAAATGTGTTTTAAGGATTATCCAAATATTTCTCAACTTGTAGTAGTTAGAGTCTTAGTTCTGCAAGAAACTGAGCATGTTTATGAAAGTGACCTTATTTTTGTAGACATACATAATTTTTTCTTCTATTTTTGATGGGAAGACTTTAGATTTACTCTTGTGTTGAATGTTTGTAAAGAAAAGACAGCAGGTACTCTTTTTATTTCCTAAGCAACTTTGGGATAGTTTGATTTGATTTTCATATTGAATTTGGAAAGTTTAGAAGTACATACTAAAATTAAATCCTTAGTCAAAGAAGTATAATGAGTCATAAAGGTAAAATATTGTTCTACAAAGATGAATGTTGGTCACCTTATAATAGAACTAAATACTTGCATTTGTAAAAGTCTTTAATATCTTTACTATACCTGCTGTTCTCAGCCAGATATCCCATTGGAGTCTTGTAATGGGCTTGTAAGCAAACAAAAAAAGAGCTTATTAGCCACTTTACAGAAGAAAAGACTGAAGTTCTAAGATGTGGAGTGACTTGCTCAGGTTCACATGCCGCAGGAGGGACCCAGCAAGGAATCAAATTAAGTTTTTTTCAAGATAGGTTTAATAGATTTTCTAAGTCCCTAGGCTGCTTCTCATCATAGTGCCTTATGGCTGACTAAATCAAAGCCCACCTTTTGCACTTATGTAAGAGCCTAAAGTTTGTGAATGTCTAAAGCCTCATGATTATGACAAGCATTTGTTAAAACTAAGATAGTATTTTCAGGGGAAAATTGTACATAAGGTCATCTATGCAGTATAGTTTCCCTTGTAATTTAAAGTTGTTCTAAGTAATTGAGAATGGAGAGGGGCTAATAACTTTCTTTCAACAAGGAGATGATTTATAGGAAAGATTTAGGAATATTTAAGTAATCTTAAATTTTAAACCTTGCCAGTGTTTTGGCACAAATTGTCACAATACTAACATTAAATCTCACAGTATTTTGTTTTAACCTTAAATATGAAAAACAAAAACAAAAACAACAAATTGGCTCCTGATAATGATTTCTCAGAATGACACAGCTATTCACTGTGTAGATTTCATGATGGCATGAGAACTAATTGTTTCAAATATTTTAAATATTAAGTGTATTGGAACATTTTTTGCATTCCCATTCCTTTTCCATTAATATAAAGAAAATATGTAGCAGGTAGAAAGTTTGTTTTCCCTCTTTGTGATAGCCTTTCAATGACAAATCAAAATTAGAAAAAATTTAAAAAGTAATAAGAGTCATATTAGCAAATTGTGTGTGTGTATGTGTGTGTGTTTAAATGCATTCTATGTGTCTGCTTTATTGTTTATTTTAGGGTGAATAAGAAATTGAATGAGCCGTGCTCCTGCCTTCATGTAGCTCAGTGTTTTGAGCAATGACCAATAATATAAAGCACTATTTTTAATTATCTTAAAATTCATCCTACCACTTAATTTTTTATCTGGAATATCAGCCACCAAAATAGTTTTCCTCTATCTTTTTAAAGATTTATCTTAGTTTCCAGTAGGCCCTTACCAAATCATTCTCAGATAATTGAATTTCACTCCTTAAAAGCCCAATTTATATGATGAATGACATAAAAAGTAATTATTAACTATTATGCTTTTAAATCTTGACATTTTATTTGAAATTATCACCAAAAATATTCCCCTAAGGAGAAGAATATGTAGGTGGAAAAATGAATTGACCTTGCACTATAAAACCAAAGAATACTCCAGTATCAACAGCCAAACCAACCTTTCTCCATATCAGCCTTCTCTAAAAGCAGGCCCACTAATTAATAGCTCTTAGCCTCAGTACAACAATTGAAATTGTGTTGGGTTTGATTTTATTTTAACTAAAATAGAGGATAAAAGAGAAAATGAAATAATTTCTGATTTTTAGAAATCCATGTAATAGTTTAATATTACATTTTAATATATGTGTCACTTATTGTAAATCAACTTAATACATGATTTTTAAAAATTCTGAACAATTCATTCATTTCATGACTGGGAGCTTGTGATTAGTAGCAGAAATGTGAAGTTACTACAATAGCTAATGTAATTTATGGCATCTATTTTGTGGAATATTTGAAAGAGTGTTAGATTACATTGTTACATTGTTTGGATGGAAACCAGACAAAGCAGCTAACAGTAAACAAAAGAATAATAAATGTAATTAGTAGTATAATAACCTAAACAAATTTTTGTACCTTAATCTCTTTCATAAAGCTTATGTCTAATTCAGTCAGTATCACTTATCCGCTCTGTGTAGACTATTGTAGGAATTCAGGAAAAGAGAATATAAAAATAATGAAATGGAAGTTCTAATATCAAGAAGCTTTAAACTAGTTCATGTGAAAAAAAATCTGTTGTTAGAATAAGAAAAACTAAAAGCTGATTATAAAGTTAATAGTCAATCATTTGTGGGTTTTCTAAATGAAAGAGTAAACATTAATTCATTCAATTATTTAAGTCATTCAAAAATAATTTACTTCCTACCCATTAAGTGCCAGACACTGTGCTTTCTGTTAATAATATAATAATAAAATAAAAGTGAGATACAAGTATTAGCTGTAAGGAATTTGTGAACTTTCAGGGGAAGACAGATGATCAATTAATAAGTATAATGACATGTTTATGTAAAATTTAATTAGATGGGATGATTTATGATAAAATCATCTTTTAGGTGTAGGTAAAACCAACCTGTGTTTTGTAGGTAGGAGCTATGTGGATTGTCATGAGGGAGAGAAAGCATGTAGGTGGATGGATAATATTTCATTGAGGTGAAAGCATTGGTTGGAGATAAGGCAGAGGGTAGGAGAAAAAGAGACAGAGGCTATGAGTTGTGAAGAGGCTAGTGAGTTGAGGGCCAGGTGGCATAATTGGAAATTGTTTCTTTACTAAGACTTTATCTCTTTTACTTTTTAAAGCAATGATGTGTGAAGTGATGCCCACGATTAATGAGGACACCCCGATGAGCCAAAGGGGGTCCCAGAGCAGTGGCTCGGACTCAGACTCTCATTTTGAGCAGCTGATGGTGAATATGCTAGATGAAAGGGACCGTCTTCTAGACACCCTTCGGGAGACCCAGGAAAGCCTCTCACTTGCCCAGCAAAGACTTCAGGATGTTATCTATGATAGAGATTCGCTCCAGAGGCAGCTCAATTCGGCCCTACCACAGGTATGCTCCCTGGTAGTAGTATTTTTCCTTCCTGTTGGTAATGGAAGCTCTGATAAAATTTAATCTGACTTAAATAAGCCTCACTTTATTCCCATTCTTATATTTACTTTTTCCCTGAACATATATGATGGGCTTGTTTATTTTGGTGAGAAAAAATTAAGAATAGATAATTACTTCACATGAAACCATGCCTCAAACAAAATAGTTGTGGTATGTTGTGATTGAGGGATTTGAAACATGAATATTATCTACTATGTTGAAAATTGTATCTATGTGTTTTCATGGTAGGAGAAAACTCATTTGTTGCTCAGGTTTTAATAGTTAAAATTTGATATATTGAATTTTCTCTTTTAAAAAACAATCATGACATTTGGAAATATATACTTTCCATTTTCAGTTGTGTGGCCTGTCTTTGGAAATGATAATAGTTTTGGAGCCTTCTGTCTAGCTGTTTTGTTTTGTTTTTCCCTTTGTCCTTCTTTAAAATGGTCTATTAACTGCTTAAAAAGTCTTAGAGTTATTGATAATTACGCTTTCCCCTCAAAAGATATATCAACCAGTTTCTTTTTATTTTAAAAATATTTTGGAAATTGGAGAAAAGTCAAAAGTTCAACTGTAATCTCAAAACTTTAACATAGGTAGGTAAGTTATTTTTTAAAATATTTATTTCAATCACCTTATAGAAAAATCTGGAGAGTTTTAATGATTGCCTGCTTATTGATATACGAAGTTAATGATGAGAGTTAATTTACTTATTTAAGAATAACACAATTGTGTTTATCTTTCAAATACATTTGATTGACCCTCTACTTGAAAGACAGTTCAGCAAATATTGAAGCATTGACTTTTTTCTATGAAATTATGTCTGTAGCAAATATCTTTTCATAACTAACAAAAGTATATTCAAAGTTGATAAAATTCTAAACCAACTGTATTATTAATTTGAATGTGCTGTTGAGATATTTATGGCTGTCAGAACAAAAGGATCATCTAATATCCTCTGCCATATCCCCAACTGGTAATCCCAGAACCCTGTAGAGATCACTCCTGTCCTCGGTCTTTTAAGTTTATCTTGTGTTGAGAGGAAATAATGTTTCCAAAAGCTCTTACCTTTTGGTATGCCATCTTGTTTAATAACACAGAATATGTTGATTCTTTTCAAAGATTTAAAGGCAACTATCATATCTTCACCAAGAATTACCTTTTTCAAGCCAGACATTTGTCTTTGCAATTGTTCTTCATAAGGTGATTTCTAGAACTATTACCACTGTCCTCTACATTTATTTGTTGGTTAATGCTGTTGTTGAGTTGTTGAAATGGAGTACAGAACCAGTCACACTATTCCACATCTTCTGTGGCAAATATAGAATTGGGCCATCATTTATTTTTCTGTTTAGAGTGTTTCATTAAAGAAGTCTGGGATTGTTCTATATTTGGGGGTAAGTTCAACATATTTTCAAGTTCTAAGGGGCCAACAATCACATGAAGTTTCCAACTGAATTGCATAAATGCTCCAGTGTGTTCCCTTTTTCCCACATCTTCTTAGAAGTTCACTTTTTGATTCTATGTAGGACTCTGTATGCACCCCTCCTACATTTTTTTTTTTTTTCAAGACTTATGTTACCATTTTGGATCTGACCCTAACCCTGTCACAATGATCCTACATATAATTGAGGTATGGTTAATTTTTCCCTATCTCTGCAATATGGGTAACTATTTCACAAGGATGTTTTAAAGATAAAGTACTAGAACAAGATGCCTGGGGGTGGGGAGGAGAAAACTGGGAAATATTTTCATACAGAACTATATTGTATAGATAAATCCCTTCTTAAAGATACAAGAATGAAAGCATTTTAATGCTAATGATTCAATTGTATTGACTATTTAGAGGATAATACCATCTGAAAATTTAAGTTTTGATTTTTAATTACACTGGTGCACAGTCTCTTATTCAAACCCTTTGGGCCAGTTGTGTTTTGGAATTCAGAATTTTCCCGATTTTCTGTATTTATATATTTATTTTGAAACACTCCTCCAGAAGAATTCTGGGCAGCACTCCATTATCAGCACATTCATATTTCTTAAGAGAGTACTATATTATTCCTGTTTCATGCAAAAAATAAAGACTATAGATAGTCTAGTGTTAGTTTAGGTTTGGATTTGCTGCCAAATAAGTTTCATACATATTTACTAATAAAATATCAGTTTTCATAGTATATGGGTTTTGGAATTGTGAATTAGGGGTTATGAGCCCATATATTTAGATGGATCTAGTTCCAATCTGTTCTACAAAAAAACTTTGATGCAATTTTTTCACTATTTGTGTACTCCTAGCCATCTGCATATCTTTAAGACAATAATGATCTTGCCATTTTTTTAAAACAAGAATTTAATATCCTAATATTACCTGAATGGCTATAATTTTTCTTCAAGTAACAAAGGAATATTCTTCTCTTATTTCTATCTTCAGATCTTTTGAATATTTTGTAAGCATTATCATATTTGACATTTAGCTGGAAGGAGGAGATTCCTACCATAAATGTGAGTTTTGAGGCAGGAATAAAACATGTAAAATTGAAAACTATTACAGCAGTATTAAAGTGAAAATTATTTTAGTGAACATAGGATAGAACTGAAAGCAGAGACAAACTTTTTGACATATGTTTTAAATTGCCTGTTAAGAACTTTTACGTGTTGGTGCTTTGATGCTTTGCTTTGGTCACTTTCTCTCTTAGTATTCTTTTTGTGAACAGAGGCATAAATGATTTTAACACTACTAACTATATACATTATTTTATAGCTATAGTGTTTAATTTTTCATTATGTTTTAGTATATCTGTGTTTAAAGTGATAATAATTCCAAATCATTCTGTATCCCCAGGCCTGATGTCTCCAAGCTTCATACTCAATTCTCTACCTATTTCATGCACATATCAATTTTAATATTCCACAGAACCTGAGATTTGACAAGGCCAACTTCAGTCATCATCCACCCCCCATTCCCTACCCAAGTCTGCTCTAACTTCTTACCCAGATACCTGAAAGTCCTTCTTGCTGATTCTCAGTCTCTCATCTCTGATTTCAGTCATCATTGAGCCATACTGATTTTACCTCTTAAATAATTTGCAAATTTCTGTGCTCATTTCCATTCCTTTGGCACCCAGCCCTAACTTCTTCTTTGCTCCACGTATTAACACTTCCACTTTGTAAATATGTCCCATTGTATCCTTGAATAATACTACACTATTTAGTGACCCGACAAATGTCAGGCTTTTCCAATCTTTTTCCTTCAGCATAGTCACCTCTCTGCATCTCTGTTCTTCCCCAATACCTTTGTCTGGCTAACTTTTCATGCTAGCCAAGAATTTATCTATTCCAGGAATCCTCTTTTGACCCTCAAGTACATTTTCTCTGTGTCCCATACCTTTATCATTTACCATATTATAATTAAATTATTTATTTGCCTGTTTCAAAATCTAGACTATAAGCTCCTTCACAGGGTAGTTTGGGAAGATTAAAGGAAACAATATAAGAACAAACTAATTTATTAAGCATTAAATATAGAAATGCTTGCATTTGTTTTATCCAGAATGCTAAGAGATTAATTTCTATCTATGTATGTCGATAAGCATTGGAACAATGTGTCAGAAATCTTGTTAAAATAAAGTCTTAGGCATTTTTGAAAACAGACAAATACCTGTCAGTTTTAAATATGCTTTTTAGCATATTCAGAGGAGAGGTAAGGGGAGTAAATTTCCTATTCCAAAAGTCATTATATATGAAAGTTTAACGTTTCTTTTTGTTACCTTATCTAGCCCATATTGAGAGATTGCTGTCCATTATTTAATGGTTATATGTTTGTAAAGGGGTTAGGAAAAAATACACCAATGGACACAAATTAATGTAATGTCAAAAGATTACAGAAGTATTGAAAGTATTTGCACTATAAGATTGATATGATAATTACCTACAGAAAGTTTCATGTGAAAGAGATGTTAGAAAGACATTTTTAAGAAAAGATTGGAAAAGGACTTTTCTTTTCTGTGTGAGACAGTAAAATTGTACAGACAGGAATCTGTTCAAGGACATGTGAGGGTTGAAATTCAACCTGCTTTCTGATTTAGGTGAGACTTAGGGTACCTAATTTACACAAAGGAGCCATACGAACTAGCAATAGCCTTAGTTTTATTTTTGTTGTTTGTTTGTTTGTTTGTTTAATAAGATTGAATTGGATGTAAATAAGGAGAATAACCAACAGATTTATTTGATGAAGGGTTTTAGGGTAGGAATGAAGTTTTGTATGATGGCAGTAGAATGATACGGACTGTTCATATCTGTGGTGAAAGTTAAGGACAGAAGTTTATGTACAGGATAATCAATAGAATTTTGAGTGAACTGATTACATGATAAGGTGATCATGAAGGAAGTTTATCCTGCCATTTTGATTTAGAATGGATTAGATAATAAGCATGCATCAGTTATCTATTGCTAAAATAATGTTGTGTAACAAGCACATAAAAACCCTAGCATACAAAAATATTGGTTTGTGGGATTCAGTTGATCTGGACTTGCTTTGGCTGAACTTGGCTGGGATGACTTATGCCACACTGGTCTAAAGATTGGATCAGTCAGCTTTATGTCAGCTGTCTGTTGTCGGATCTAGGAGGACTTTGGCTAAGCCATTTAGCTCTATGCCATGTCTCTGATCCTGCAGCTAGCACTGGCAGGTTCTCATGGTAATGTCAGAAAAGTAAGGACAAAAGAGAAGTAAGCAAGTGCTTTTCAAGCTTCTTCTTGAGTATTTTTCACAAATATTCCTTGGCCAAGTCCAGAAGCAGAGTGGATATCAGTAAAAAGTTACCTGGGGAAGGGTATAGAGACAGGGAGAGGGAACCATGGATCAATAGTGAGATCAATCTATTGCAAATGTAAGCTAAAAGTGACATTTTAGTCATTATAATGTTAGGGAAAGTTTATTGTGATTCTGTAATAGTTCTGGTGAGATTTGAGGATTTGAACCCTGAAACTAGGAAAGTCAAAAGGAATGTAAATAATATTGAAGAGAAAGAATGGAAAGGGACTGGTAATGAACTGAATGGCCAAGGCTTTGAACTTGAATCTAGAAGATCTGAATTTGAATTGAGACTCTGCCACTGTTTAGCTGAGGGAACATTGGTAATTTACTTGACTTCTCTGTAACTCTATTTCTTAAATGGAAAGAGGATTTGCTATCTACCCACAGGAGTGTTTGAAAAGTGTCCTTAGTAAAGGTATGTGTATGTGCTTCAAAAACCTTGAGCACTATAAAAATGTCAGGTGAAATTTTTCTTAAATTGGCATGTGCTGGTATACACCTTGATGAAGAATTAAGTTAAGGGAGGCTGCGGTGTAGAAGAGGAGTAAGTTTATGTCTGACACTTTAAAATATTTAAGTGAAACTTACAAAGGGTGAGAAATTTTGCCCTGAAGGCACCTTTCCTCTGGAAGCAGAGTACCTATTTGGCTTGCTACTTGCTAGCTTAGTCACCTTGGACAAACTACTTAAATTCACCATGCTTCATGTGAAAAATTCAAATAATGATAGAACCTGCCTCAAAGGATCATTATGTGGAATAATTGATCTGGAACATGTCAAATGATTAATGCAAGGTCTCACAGAAAGTACATGCTCAATAAATGTTAAATGTAGCTCTTGTTGCTGTTGTTATTACTATCAATGTCATCATAATTATCCTTAGCCAACCTTAACTACGTAGTTTTACTCGGTAATAGTGGCACATGTTGAGAGCACTAAAAATCCATACTGTGCTCAGTCTTTATCAAATTTTGGTAGTCCTTTGATAATTATCTTTTTAAAAAATTTAAATCCATAGTTATATTCTCCTAAATGTTTTTCCCCCAAATTCTCCACTTCCTCAATGATCAGTCTCATATGTTCCTTGATTACCTCATACAACATCCCTTCCTATTGTCCTAAGGAGATTATAACATCTGGATTTAGCACCTTTCTTTCCAGTGAAACCTAACTTTGCCACCACACAGTTTTATCTGCTGCTCCTGTCAAAGAGGAAGATGCTACAGCTTTGGTTAGTTACTATTATAATCAGTCCAGTTCCTTATTTTTTTTCTCTCTCCTTCAGTTATTTTTCCCCTTGGCCAAGTGAAATAGTCTGCACCTGCAGCCTTTATTTTCATGGTGTCTTTTATTTTTTAAGCCTTACAATTAGGCTTCCGTCATCACCATTCTCCTAAAAATATACTCACGTATATCACCAAATGGATACATATTTTGCAAATCTAGTCACCCTCTTTCCTTCTTCATACTCCTTGACTTCTCTATGTCAAGTGATGCTATCAATGATTTCATCGTGAAATTCCCAAACCCGTAGTTCTTCCTAACCATTCCTTTTCTCGGCTTTTAGGTGTGTTGTCCTTCAAAGCCCATTCTTTTCCCCACACCCACACGCTCTTATCTACACCCACTCTCATCTCTATTTATATAGTTTGCATCCTCCAATGTTAAGTATCGCCATTCCTGTTTAAGACTAAGTTAAAGACTAAGTTCTTGGTCCCCCTTTCTCATCTCCTTTGATTATTTTTTTCTGCCTCTAGTATCTTCAGTTTCTCTCAACTGGCTTTTATAACTTAGTCAAATCTATTCTTTAAAATGAAAATGATGATAACTACAACAATAGAAAAAAGTCCCTTGACTCTATCTCCCCTTAACTACAAATGTATGCTTCCTTTTCTTTACTTATTTCCCAATTCATATTTTTCTATTGTCTCAATTTCTTTATCTTCTATGCACTCTTTGACTAACTGCAGGTCTGGCTTGTCCTCTAATTCTCTGCTCAAAATGTTTGATGTTAAAAACAACTTATGAATGTGGTGAGCTTGTTTTATTAAAATTCATCACAAAATGTAACATTGTGATCACTCCCTTCTCAAAAAAAAAAAAATCCCTAATCTCTTAACTTTCATGACATCACACTCTCTTGTTCTTAAATCTTAAATCTTCTTTATTTTCCTCCATTTTTTTGTGAAGAACTCCTCACCTAGCCATTCCTTAAATTTTAAATAGTAAAGATAAGATGGATAATAGTAATAGCTAACATTTCTGAACACTCCCACTAGGCCAGGCAATGTTTAATTTATGCATCCAGGTATTAAAATGGGAGCCTTCTGTGTCTCTGTTTGAGGAGAGGCTATACAATGCAGAATACAGTGCGCCATGAACCTGCTGACAGGAGAGAGGCTACAGATGTGAGGTGCAAGGCCATGTGCAGGAGGTACTGAAATATGTTCTAACTAGTTAGTCCAGCATTAGCCTATATTCCATTTTAAGGCTATCCAAAGTTTGAGGTGGAAAAGCCAGAAGGGAGAGAGAACTTTTGGAGAGCTGTTTATTTGCTGTGCATAATCTGCCACTCCATGTATGAGTGATGGGGTAGTGCAAGCAAAAGGGCTTTAGAAAAAACATTCAAGTGTCTTTAGGACATAAAGGCTATCTGAATTCTAATGACAGAAGCTGTGTCTGGAGATATCTCTGCCTTTACAACAGATTAAAGAGTCTCACGGCAGGCAAGATGCAAGCCCTCCAATGTCAAGGCAATGGTGATTTTTCTAGAGCAGAAGGGGACCCAAAGGATACCTTGTTTAGGGTTATTTTATGGAAACCCTTAGAGTGAGTAGATTGTAAGAAGCCCAGATTTCAGGGTGGTGAATCATGAATGACAAATTAAAGGATTGATTCCAGAGAAGAGACTGAGTGAAAATCAAATAAACTGCGGAAGAACCCATAGAGGGGTTCTTTGAGAAATCCACAAATGCAATGCAACCCAGGAGAGGAAGGATCAGCGATTATGCATTTGCCATTTGGAAAGCCCTGAACATGGATGACAACTGGGTCACATACCGCTGTCCTCTTTCCCCCCTATTTCCCCTTCCCAGGTCCTGACTCTTCTGGAAGAGTCAGAAATACTTTTTGTTAGTGGGGGATATCAGAGTAAAGAGAGACCACCACGTGCCCTCCTCCAATGCAGACTTCAGAGCTTGAAGCAGGCCTAAACTGAGTGCAAGGATGTTGGATGGGAACTCAGGGTTTTGTGTATTACATTGTCCTTTATTGAACTAAAGTTGGGAAATCATTAGTTTAGACTCAACTTTTTAATACCAAAATAAAAGGGTGGATATATTTTCTAAACATGATCAGAGATGCTAAGACACTCGCATGAAATTTCATCTGGGTTCATTTCTTCGCCTGAAGGAATCAGAGGAGAAATAATGTTAGTTTCTGAATCTAGCTCATTCTTTAAACTGGTTTAATGTGTTATCTTGGTTGATTCTTAAAACATTCCTATGAGATAGGTATTATTATTCCTATATTACAGATAATGAAACTGAGGCACAGAAAGATTAAGTATCTTATTCAACACCACACAATTGCTGTTATTCAACAGGATACTGTTCATGTTGTAATTTTATTTTAATCTGAGCTATCTCATTCAATCTCATTATAAGTATCTAGAGCAAAAGAAGTATTAAACTTCTCTGGCAAACTTCTTTAAGAGACATGAGTCACTGAAAGCATTCATTCTAACTGTTCCTAAGTTCTAAGAAGGAAAGCACAGTTCTTATTAATGAAATGTGAAATGTTTATTAGATTAGTATAATTATACTGAACACAATTATTCTCCTCGGTCCTGGAAAAATCCTACTCCTTCCTTATGTTTTAGATCCCATATCATCTTGCTATTACAGAACAAACCTCTTCCCTTTTCTCTTACATCATTTATGTTTCTACCTCTAGTGGATTAAAATAAACAGCATAAAAATAAACTATTAATTTCTCTCATCCTTAATAAAAAAATACAAAACACAAAACTCTGTTACCGACCCTACCTAGCTACCACCTCATTTATTTCATTTCCTTTACAGCAAAAGTTTTCTAAAAAGATGCTGACATTTGTTCTAAGACCTCTGGAGAGTTTGTCCCACAAATAACCATATTGTCTGTTACCTGAATTCCTTTAGGTCTTTACTCATACATCACCTTCTCAGTGAGACTGTGCCTAACTACCCTATTTGCAATTATAATGTCCTTCTCTCCAACACTCCTAATCCCTGTTTTCTGTTTTTCTCCATGGCATATATTACCATCTACTAGTGTATACTTTACTTCTTTGTCTTGTTTATTATCTCTTTCTCCCTCCACTAGATTATATGTTTTGTGAAGTCAGAAGTTTTATTTTACTTGGTTCACTGTGTATTTCCTGCCTAGAATGGTGTCTGGCATATTTTTGGTGTTCAAAAAAATACTAAATAAATGAAAACAAAAATCATTCCTTTGATTGGTGAGCACATTATCATGATGTGTACGTGTGCTTATTTTGGAAGCCATATTAAGAAATTAGAAAGCATATATTAAAGTCTTGATAAAATAAAAAAAAATAAAATTTATGGAGTCTTAGGTGTTTATAATGTTAAAGTCATAGTATTGATGATACTGGTGTTGATACTATTAAACCCTTCTGGATGGCAGGGGTTTAATATCAAGAGATGGTAGCATTTTGGACATTTTACAAATCAGAGAGCTGATGTTCAGAATATAAATGGCTTGCTTTGAAATGATTAAAAATAGACAGTAACCCAAGTTCATTTGCCTTTAAATTCCATTTTTTTTCAGCCTCTTGGTGGTAGGTTTTAGAGAGAAATTTATTTCCAGAATAAAGTACTCTCTATAAAAGAATGCCTTTGATATTTACAAGATATTATAATACTACTACCACTATTTGAACATTTTGTGGAAGGACAAAAATAAAGTTAAGTTGTTTTGATTAGTTTTCCTCAAGGGATCAGGTTTTGTTTTAATTATTTATTTTATTATGGTTATTATTTTGCTTGCTCCTATTCTCACTCTCTGAGGAGTGATGTCCATAGCAAAACAGCCATTAGTATTATCCAGATGGATTTATAACATAGATTTTTCCACTAAAATTTGTAGTCTAATTTGGTATATACGATTTTTAAATTTTTATTACTCTTTGAAAAGGAATTCTAGAATAAGGACCAGAGACATTGGAATTCATGTAATTTACTTTTCCTGGGTATTTCTTATGTCTCAAGAGTAGGTAGCAATGCCACTATGCCTTAGTTTAGGAAAATGGAGTTTACACATATACTGGTGGATTTTTTCTTTTAAAACGACTCTCACAGGCTCATTGATTATATAGCACATCTTTTCATTGATCCCTGCACTTTTATTAGTTTACAAAAGAGTAACTCTTTACTAGCTTATGCTTCATGGCCCTTAGTAGGAATTTAATATTTATTGTCTGTTACTAGACTGTCATAAAGACTTATTTAATTTAGGTGAAGATTAGTAGGCCGAAGGTACCTAGGCCTAGAGTTTTAAATTACATTTTATTTGCAATCAGAGTTTTATTTGTAGCTTTAATGACTTTTTTAAAAAAAATAATGATCTACTAGTTTCCCCTAGATTGGACAGAATTCATTGTGAGATATGGAATAGTTAGTACCTTCGTGCTTGAAAGACTTGAATTCAGATGGTTTTGCCTAAAAATGAGATCTTTAAATCCATTTTTGCCTCCCCAAGGAGTAAAATCTCTGACCTAGAACTTGGAACAGGTTCTGTGAGGAACAAGGTGAATCTTATTGCTCTTGGCTCCTGCTGTCCTGCCATCCTTGGTGGTCAAGAGGACACAAGTTTCCTTCAAAGGCAGGTGTAAGGATTGATTGTTATTCCTAAAGTATTGGCCAGAAGAAGATTTCTGCTATCAAGATTTCCTCTCCCTTGTAATCCTATGTTAAATTTGATATTAATTAAAGGAAATTCTTTGGAAATAGATGTGATTAGAATTTGACCCTGCATTGTTCTACAGTAAACTAATTTTCCTAGATTATTCTTACTTATGATTCTCTGTGCATTTTTATGCCTTCTTTTAAGACAATCTGCTTCAATTAATATGTGTGATTTTTTGGCTTAAAATATTTTATCTATTCCTGTGAAAGATTATAAAATGGGCTTATGTGTACTTAAAATAGATATTTAATTGGCCAAGTTTTTAAAATACAGATTATTAATTTGAAACATTTGCATGATAAAGGATTTATCTTATGTATTTATTTCTAGGGTAAAAGGGACAAGTCAGTTCCAAATAAGAGCACACTTGTTTTATCTTTGTTAATTTTGTATATGGGAAACCTTAAAATAATAACAACAGATATTTTTAAAATTATATTAGCCATTCTGCCATCAGAATACAAGCTTGTTAAATATTGAATCCATACCAATAATCCATGGCAGATGCTTTTGCTTGAGTTGGAAGAAACTTCCCTCTTATTATTTTTTTAGTAGAAAATATTTGACCTCTGAAAATTTTTTTTAGTTATCTTGTAAAGATAAATTTAATTTTTTTCTAAAATATAACATTTGGCATTTCCAAGTCAAAGTTCTGTAATGGTTAATCAAAAGTTTAATGGCTTCTACTAGGATTGTGGATTTTCTATTTCTCCTTGCAATTCTATTACATTTTTTTCATAGGTTTTGAGGCTGCTTTTAGTTGCATTAAACTATACCATTGTTATATCTTCTTAGAAAATTGCAACTTTTATCATCATGAATTATCCATTTTTATCTCTAGGAAACATGCCTCCTTAAATTCTACTTTGTCTGATTTTAATAGAACTATAGCAGATTTCTTTTTTGTTAGTGTTTGTGCTGTACACCTTTTCTCATCATTTTATTTAGCCCTTTCTTCATCCTTTCACTTTTATTCATATTTTAGATGTACTTCCCACAAATAGCAAATAAACACTGGGTTTTATTTGAGATCTGTCAATCTGTGTCTTTTAATTATTTCGTCTCTTTTATTAACTATAATTTGTATATTTGTGTTTAGTCTACTATCTTACCAAGGGCTTTCTCTTTGTCCTGTTTGTTCTGAGTTTCCCTTTATTGACCTTTCATGCCTTCTTTTGAATTATTTGATATTGTTATCACTCCATTTTCCCCTATATTATTTTTAAGCTATTCTTTTAATAGTTACCTTAAAATTTAAAACGTGCATCCTCAGCATACCAAAGTCTAATGTTAACTTGTATTCTTATCTCAAAGAATGCAAGGTACTTAGAACCCTGATTATTTCATTAACTTTTCCTGCTCTATACTTCCTTACGTGTTATGTGAATATATACACATAGCACACATACACCTACTTACACACATATATATCCAACAAGATATTCTTATAGTTTTATATGGGCAGTATTCCTTTAGCTATATTCACAAATCTATGACTTTTGTTATTAATCATTCTTTCTGGATTGTGAACCTTCCACTAGGGATTATTTTTCTTCTACCTGAAGAGTAACCTTTAATACTTCTTTTAGTGTAGGTCTGTAGATGAATAATTTTCTCCATGTAGAATTTTTTGAAAATAACTTTATGTCACCTTTATTCCTGAAGGATGTTTTTACTGGATATAGAATTTTAAGTTAGTGGTTGTTTTCTTTTAACACTTTTAACATAACATTCTCTTACAACTAACTATTATTATTGCTGTTGAGAAGTTGCAGTTGCCGGTTTACTTTTTGCTTCTTTGAAAGCAAAAACTTTTTTTTTTGTTTTTCCTTTTGGCAGCTTGAAAGAATTTTTTTAGAAGTTTTATTATGATGTGAATTCAGTGCACTCCCTCCCTCCCTTTCTCCCTCCCTCCCTCCCTTCCTTCCTTCCTTTCTTCCTTCCTTTCTTTCTCTTTTTATTTTTGCTTAGTATTCAGAGGGATTATTGACCTTGTGATTTGATGTTTTTATTGGTTTTGGAAGTTTTTAAGCCATTATTTCTTTAAATATTACTTCTGTCACAGTCCTCCCTTTTATTTCTCATTCTGGGATTCCATTTCCCCTATGCTAATTCTTCTCACTTTATCTTTCAGGCCTCTTTTCTGTATTTTCTCTCCCTTTGCCACTCTATGATTCATTTGTAATATTTTCTTTGAACCTTTCTTTGGTTCACTAATTTTATCAGCTGTATCTAATTTGCTACTGATCCCATTTTTTTACTTCTTTGTTGTGTTTATTGTCCTTTTCCATGTTATCATTTCTATTTGTATATATTTTTTTAATTCCCAGTTTCTTGTGAAAATGTACAGTCTTGTATTTTATCATCTTGAACATTGTAAGCATTAAGCCTTTTAGAAAATCCCAATTTCTGGAGCTCCTATGGTCCCTTTCTATTTTCTACTGTTTGAACTACCCTTCATTCTTGTTGTGTTGTCATCTTATGTGCCTGATTATTTTTTACTGTGTTCCAGTAAAAAATAGTTCCTGGAATTCATTTTAGGCCCAGGATATTATTATCTTACTCCAGAGTGAACATTTATTTGCTTTCGCCAGGTTCCTGGGAAAATAGCCATCCTCAACCACTTAAACTTATTCCTGGTAAGAGACATCCACCCAAGGATTATTCCTCCAATGTATGGCCCTTCAGGGTCAAACCCAAATGAAGAGGATTCACCAGGTCTGCTTTTTATTGTCAGGACCTTGGCTCCAATTCCTGTCCTTTTAGCCCCATGAGGCTGTCAAATGTGCTAAGTCAGCTTTTCCAAAAATGGGGGAAAAATAAAACCTCAATGCTCGGGACCTTACTTTCCCTCAGATCCCAAACTCACAATTCTTCACTATCTTTCTTGGTGTCTTAGGTCTCTGCAAATTAAAAAAAAATCCAGATTTCTAATTGTCCTAATAAACAGAACTGGTCCAAATTAACTAGTCTACCACTACTGCAAGCAAAAGTCCTCAAGCTTTTAATGAGTACAATAAATGTAATTAATTGAAAAAGAAAGCTTAACACAATTTTCTTATAATAAATAAGCACATTTCTGTAAAAAAAAAATAAGCAATTATCTTTCTAAATACATTTTCTGGTGTTCTCCTAATCTTGTTGTATATTCCTGCTAGGATTCTGAACTTCAGTAACTGATCTAACAGTGTTGAAAAATAATACCCTTTCCTCTATCATTTCCTCCTTTGAATGTATCCTCTTCATAGCTGCAGAATGATCTATTTAAAATGAAAATCTGACCATGCTCTTCCCTTACTTAAAATGCTTCCATATTCAAAAAATTCCTAAAACTAATAAATGAATTCAGTAAGTTCATATGCTAAAAGATAAACCTATAAAAATCAATTGTATTTCTGTATATTAAAAAAATTAATAAAACTGAAATCAAGAAAACAATTTCATTCATAAGTATCAAAATAATAAAATAAGAATAAATTTAAGAAACATTGTGTGCAAGTCTTACACAGTGAAAAGTATAAAATATTGCTAAAAGAAACCAAAGAATATCTAAACAAATGGAGAGATTTTGCATGTTCATGGATTGGAAGACTTACTATTGTTAAAATGACACATCCACCCAAATTGATCCATAGATTCAACATAATTCCGATTAAAAGCTCAGCAGGCTTACTTGCAGAACTTGACAGTGTGGTTCTAAAATGCATATGGAAATGCAAAGGCCCCAAAATAGCCAATAAAATCTTGAAAAAGAACAAAGTTCGAGTTCTTACACTTCTTTTTTTTAAAAGTTACTCTGAAGGGACAATAATAAAGATAGTAGAGTACTTACTTAAGGATAGATAAACAGATTAATGAAAAAGAATAGTGTACAGTAATAAAACCTTATATTTATGGCCGGTTTCTTTTAAAAAATATGCCAAGACAGTTCAATTTGGAAAGGATGATAATTGGATATTCACATGCAAAAGCTTAATTTCAATTATTTCTTCACAACATACAAATATAAACTCAAAATGGCCCATAGACCTAAATGTAAGAGGAAAACTATACAAATTTTAAAAGGAAAAAATAGAAGATCTTTTAGATTTGGGATTAGGCAAGGACATCTTAAATGCAATACTAAAAACACAAACCACAAAAAAACTGACAAATTGGACTTCATCCAAATAGATCTAAGGGAATTTGATGCCACAAAGATGGTAGAGACATTCTGAGATTCCATCCCTCCACAGAAGCTTTAAATAACAAGCAAAATTTGGCAGAACCATCTTTCTGAGAGCTCCAGAAAACAGTTAAAGAGTTATTTATAACTGTGAAAGTACTGAATCAAGAAAAAAGCAACTTAAAAATAGTAGGAAAACCTCTTGGCATAATTGCTGGTCCTTCCTCTATCCCTTCCAAGGCTTGGTGTGGAGACAGCCTGCAGTTCCAGTGCTGGTCCCTGGTCCTGATTCCAGATGGAGCAGAATAACCTTGTGCACATACTAGGATTACATGTATGTCTGTGTCAAACTGTCTGATGGCAGCCTGAAGGACTGAATCAAGAAACTCATTACAGGTTTACCATCCCAGATTTTGCCCTAAATGTAGACAGCTTGAATTCTGGGCACCTAAAATGCTGTAGGAGAACAGTCAAATCACAACTACCTAGATCAAAAGATTGTCAGTCCTAGGACATACAATGTAGCAATGGGTATCAGGAAAAAAGTTTTTCCTAGGGGAAAAGGGGACATTTGGATCTGTATAGATAGGGGGCAGCTTAGAGCCACATATGCATGCCTAGGATAAGAAACATGCTTAGAAAAGAGCAGGGAGGACCTACACTTTCACCTTAGGCTCTTCTTTAAACTCATTGTTAGGCACTTACATAGACCAATCTGCAAATGAGAAAGGTGTTTTTTGTTTGTTTGTTTTTTAATTTTTTTTTAGTCCTGGCTCTAAAGGTAATCTCTGTCATAACAATATCTTGATACAAGGTTAAGGAACAGATGCCTTAGTCAACAAATTCCAGAGTAAAATATCAAAATGTTCAGTGTGAACAAAAGATTGCAAAGCTTATAATTGGAGACTATCAAAAAGGAGGACAAGATGTAACAGAAAAAAAAAAAAAACTTTTAAAAAGTTGTCTTAAGTACACTCAAAGAGCTAAAGGAAAACACAGGCAAAGAACTAAAGGACATCAAGAAAATGATAGATGAACAAAAAAAGAATATCAAAAAGTGATGAAAATCATGAAAAGTAAGCCAAACAGAGCTGAAGAACACAGTAACGGAAATATATATATATATCCTAGAAGGATGCCAAATTGTAGTTGGCAGAGGAAAGAATCAGTGACCTTGAAGATAAGGCAATTGAATAATTCCGTATGAGGAGTAGAAAGAAAAAGAATGAAGAAAAGTCAACAGAGCTTGAGAGACCAAAAGGACACTATCAAGTATAACAATATGTGCACTATGGTACTCCTAAAGGAGATGAAAGAGAGAAAGTACTGAAAGAATATTAAAAAAATAATGGCTGAATATTGCCCCAGTTTAACTAAAGATTTGGCTAAACCCAAATAGACCCACACTGAGATACAGAGACATATTATAATCAAATTGTCAAAAGACAAAGAGAGAAACCTGAAAATTGCAAGAAGGAAGCAATGTGTTATGTATGAGGACACTTCAATAAGATGTCTTATAAGAAACCATGAAGGTAAGAAGGAAGTGAGATGACATATTCAAAGAGCTGAAAGAAAAAAAAATTGCCAACCAAGAACTCTATATCCAGCAACACTGTCTTTCAAAAATAAGGACAAAATTAAGACTTTTCCAGATAAACAAAAGCTGAGGGAATTCCTCACCACTAGACTGGCTCTATAAGGAAAGCAAAAGGGAATTCTGCAGGTTGAAAGAAAAGGACACTAGACAATGGGTTGAAGCCACATTTCTAAAACAAAATCTCTCGTAAAGATAATGACATTGGTAAAGATAAATGCTAGTACTATTGTATTTTGCTTTGTAAATATACTGTTTATTTCATAAAGGATCTACATAGAGGTGTACATAGAAAACTACAAATCATTACTGAAAGAAAAAAGATAAAGGATCTAAAATGCAAATGCATAAAAAGTAATGATAAATTTATGATTTTGGACACACAGTATGTAAAGATGTAATTTGTGACAAGAAAAAAACTAACTTAAGGGGTTGGAAGGGACATAGTTTGCATATACTATTGAATTTAAATTGGTATCAAACCAAATGAGATTTTTATAGATTTAAGGTGTTAAATTTAAGCCCCATGATAACCACAAAGATAAAAATGGTGAAACACTGGGAAGACTGAAAACTTTTCCCCAATGGTCAGAAAGAAGCAAGGACGCTCACTTTCATTCCTGCCATTAGACACTGTACTGGAAGTTCTAACCAGAATTTCTTGCAATTAGGCAAGAAAAATAAAAAAATTGGAAAGGAAGAAGTAAAGTTATCCCTTATTTAATTTAATATGTCATGAGCCTATATATTGAAAGTCCAATGACTCTACAAGAAAACTACTGTATCTAATGAATGAATGCAGCAAACTGGCAGGTACCATGTCAACATGCAAAAATCAGTGGTGTTCTTATACAGCAGCAATGAATAATTCAAAAAGGAAATTAGGAAAAAAATTCCATTTAAAATAACAACTAAAAGAATAAAATATCTAGGAATAAATTTAGCCAACAATATGAAGGAGGTGTACATAGAAAACTACAAATCATTACTGAAAGAAAAAAGATCTAAATGAATGGAAAGATATTCTTGTTCATGAATTGAAAAAAATTAAACACTTTTGTTCTTCAAAAGACTTTGTTGAGAGAGTAAAAAGACAGCCTACTCAATGGGAGAAAATATATGGAACCACATATCTGAAAAGGGTTCGATATCCAAGTATTATAAAGAGATCCTACAACTCAATGATAAAAAAAGACAAGTAACCCGATTTAAAAATGGGCAAAAGACTTGAATAGATATTTCAAAAAAGAGAAAATACAAATGCCCAAAAGCACATGAAAAATTGCTCAACCTCA
Source organism: Cabassous unicinctus (assembly GCA_029593785.1). Classification (NCBI taxonomy): domain Eukaryota; kingdom Metazoa; phylum Chordata; class Mammalia; order Cingulata; family Chlamyphoridae; genus Cabassous; species Cabassous unicinctus. The sequence continues at coordinate 26,293 of JAQZBX010014149.1, forward strand.
CTTAATATTAGGGAAATAGAGATCAAACTACAAGGAGATACCATTTCACACCTTATAGAATGGTCATTATTAAAGAAAACAGAAAACTACTAGTGCTGGAGAGGATGTGGAGAAATAGGAACACTCCTTCACTGTTGGTGGGAATGCAGAATGGCGAAGCCTCTATGGGAGACAGTTCGGCAGTACCTCCAGAAGCTGAATATAGAACTGCTGTATGATCCAGAATCCCCTTACCAGAAATATATTCAGAAGAACTGAAAGCAGGGACATGAACTGACATTTGCACACCAATGTTTACAGTGGCTTTATTCGTAACTCCTAAAATATAGAACCAGCCCAAGGGTCCATCAACCGATGAATAAAGAAAATGTGGTATATACATACAATGGAATACTATTCATCTGTAAGAAGAAATGAAATCAGGATGCATATGACAATATGGATGAACCTTGAGAATGTTATGTTAAATGAAATATGCCAGACACAAAAGGGCAAATATTGTATGGTCTCACTAATATGAACTAAATATGATGAGTTAACTCATGGAGGTAAACTCTAGAGTATAGTTTACTAGGAAATAGAATGTGGATTGAGAATGGGAGTCTATGTTTAATGTATGTAGCATTATTAATAAGTTTAATTGTAAAAGTGTTGAAATGAATAGAGTTGATGATAACACATTATAGTGAGTATAACTAACACTGCTGTTTTATAAATGAGATTTTGGCTGAAAGGGATAGTATGTGGACATAAACGTCAATTGATAGGAAACTAGAAAATAATCTAAGGAATGTATAACAGGGATTTCCATGGTGGATGAAGATTGTGGTTAATAATGTAAATATAAGAATGTTCTTTTATAAAGTGTTAAGAATTTGGTGATACATGGGAAAATTACCAGTAATGTAACTTATGGATGATAGTTAACAGTAATATTGTAATATTTTGCAGCAATGGCAAAGGAGATATTATATCAATTCTAAGAGATAACAATAGGGGATATATGGTGATATTGAATTTTTCCTTTTAGAGTAATGAAAATATTCTAAAACTGACTGAGGTGGTGGCAGCACAAATCTGTGATGAAAATGAGAGTCACTGAGTGTACACTTTGAATGGATTGTATAAAACATGGGGCTGTATAAAACAGGGAATCCAGTGGTGGAAGATGGACTGTGGTTAACTGGACGAATATGAGATCATTCTCTCATTAACTGTAACAAATGTATAATATTAATACAAGGTGTCAATTATCAGGTGGATTGGGGGAAATTACACCAAATGTAAGATATGGGCTATAGTTAGTAGCAATATTTTGACAATGCTCCTTTATAGTTTGTAACAAATGTTTCACAAAAATGCAAGGTGTTGGTGGTGGGGTGATGTATGGGAGCCCTGTATGATGATATGCGTGTTTATTTTGTACATTCACAACTTTTACTATAACTTATTGTTTATGTATATTCATCTATGAATGATATACTTTAGTAACATTTCATTAAAAATTTCATAGGGAAAGGAGGGGACCCTGAATAGACAAAACTATCTTAAAACATAACAAAGTTGGAGAACTCATACTTCCTGATTTCAAAACTCATTACAAAGCTAAGTAATCAAAACTGTGTGGTACTTGCACAAGGAAAGACATATATACCAATGGAATAGAATTGAGAATTCAGAAATAAACCCACATTTCTATGATCAATCGATTTTTAAAAATTTATTTTTATTAAAGTCATGAACTTAAAAACAACCATGCACATGTGTGGAATTCCCATACAACACCCCTTCACCAACACACCACACTGTTGTGGAACATTTGTTATAAATTATGAGATAATATAATCAGACTATTAACATTAACTATGGACTATAGCTTACATTTGGTATATTTATTCCACACACACACACACACACACACACACACACACACACACCCCTTTATTAACACAGTGCAACTTTGGCAGTGATGCAAGAATATAAGAGTATTGCTATTATCTATAGTCCAAAGGTTACTTACATTAATTGTATTTCTCCCATGCTTCTCCACATTTCCACCACCCTGGACACACATCTATTCTAGTTCACAGGAGGACATTCTTGCATTTGTACTATTAACCACAATTCTCATCCATCTCTGGGTTCACTGTGTTATTCAGTCCCTAGATTATTCTCTAGTTTTCTTTCAATTGATATTTACATCCCTAGACTACGTTTTTCAGCCACAATCTCATTTATAAACCAGCTGCATTAGTTCTACTCACTATAATGTGTTACCATCAACTCTATCCATCTCCACACTTTTACAGTCAAGTTAATTAAAACTTCTACATAAAGTATCAGTACTCCTTCTCAGCCCTCCTTCTATCTCCGAATAACCTATACTCTAGGTTTTAACTCCATGCATGTATTCTTCATATTTAGTTCATATTAGTGAGACCACGCAATATTTGTCCCTTTGTGTCTGGCTTATTTCAATTAGCATAATTTCTTCAAGATTCATCCCTGCTATCATAGGTGTCCCAAATTTCATTTCTTCGTACAGCAGCAGAGTATTCCATCATATATACCAAATATACCACATTTTGTTTTTCCATTCATGGGTTGATGGACACTTGTGTTGTTTCCATCTTTTGGCAATTGTGAATAATGCTGCTATGAACATTGGTGTGCAAATGTCTGTTCGTGTCACAGTTTTCAGCTCTGGATATATTCCTAGTAGAGGAATTGCTGGATCATATGGCAGTTCTATATTTAACTTTCTGAGGAACTGCCAAACTGTCTTCCACAGAGGCTACACCATTTCACATTTCCACCAACAGTGAAGGAGTGTTCCTATTTCTCCATATCCTCTCCAGCACTTGTAGTTTTCTGTTTTTTTAATAATGGCCATTCTATGCAGTGTGAAATGATATCTTATGGTCATTTTGATTTGCCCTTCCCTAATAGCTAATAGCTAATGATATTGAGGATTTTTTCATCTGCTTTTTGGCCATTTGTATTTCCTCTTTGGAGAAATGTCTGTTTATGTCTTTTTTTTAAATTTTTTAATTGGATTGGTTGTTCTTTTATTGTTGAGTTGTATGATTTCATTACATAGAATGGAAATCAAACCTTTATCAGCTATGTGGTTTCCAAATATTTTCTCCATTGAGTGGGCTGTCTTTTCACTTTCTTAGATTACATAAATGTTACATAAAAAATATAGGGAATTCCCATATGCCCCGTTCCCTACCCTTCCCACATTTTCCCATGTTAACAGCATCCTTCATTAGTGTGGTAAATTTGTTACACTTGATGAACACAATTTGGAGCATTGCCACTAAGTGTGGATTATAGTTTACATTATAGTTTATGCTCTCTCCCGCATAATTTGTAAGTTATGACAAGGTATATAATGACCTGTATCTGTCATTGCAATGTCATTCAGGACAATTATCAAGTCCTGAAAATGCCCCCATATTACACCTATTTTTCCCTTTCCCTCTTCTCAGAACCTCTATTGGCCACTGCCTCCACATCAGTGATAAAAGTTCTTCAATTGCTAGAATCACAATAAGTCTTTAGTAGAATACCAGTAAGTCTGCTTTAGTCCATTGTTCATTCCCCAATTCTGGGATGGAGATGCCCACTCCATCTCTAATTGAGAGGAGGACTTAGATCCCATGGGGCAGATGGAGGAGACTCTCTTGCTTGCAGTTGTGGACTTTCTCTGTTCCTTGGGATGATCCTTGTACATTATCTCCTTGTTAGTTGTCCTGGATGAGTCCATTGAACTGGAGAGTAGGTGTTGCAACTCTGTTGGGATTCAGGGCCCAGCCGTCACATGAACAGCCCAAAGATTTAAGTCTCTTGGACATACACCTATTAACTCTAGTACTAACTATAGTTTCAAACAGAAGGGGCAGAAGAACCATATGCAGGGAAACCACAACTGAGTCCAACTCTGTCACACTGGGGAGCATAATTTCCCAAGTAGGGCCCACAGACAGGGCACCAAACTCCTGAACTGTCTGCCCTGCCTATAGTGTCTGGATGTCTCTAGAGCCCTCAGGAGCCCTGCTATTTGAAGCAATATTTATTTTGGCAGTCAATGAGATCTTGCTGAGATGTACATAAGCGTAACCTCTGGAATGACCTCCTGACTCACCTTAAAGTCTCCAAGCCGTATAAACTCATTTGTCTTTACCCTTTCCCCATTTGGTCAAGGTCTTTTTCCAGTTGCATTGCTAGTTGGTGCTTCTTTTTAATGAAAGTATTGAGGACTATAAATTTCCCTTTCAGCACTGCCATCAAGGCATCCCATAGGTTCTTATACATTATATTCTCATTTTCATTTATCTCAAGATATTGATTTCTCTTGCAATTTCTTCTTTGACCCGCTGATTATTTAAGATGGCGATGTTTAATCTCCATATATTTGTGAATTTTCCCTTTTACACCTCTGGTTGATTTCCATCTTTATTCTATTATGATAAGAGAAAGTGCTTTGTATAATTTTGATCTTGTTGAATTTACTGAGATCTGCTTTGTGACACAACATATAGTCTATCCTGGAGAAAGATCCATGAACACTTGAGACCTTTGAGTTTTATCTGTTATATTTTGTTTTCATCACTGTTTTTATACTTGTAGTTACTGATAAAATCTTCATTTCTGGACTTTCTTCCATGTCTCTCTCTCGTATTTTTTTTTCTTCAAGTTGTTGCACTCCATTTAGTATTTCCTGCAAAGCTTGGTTTTCTCACTTTCTGTTTATCTGTGAATAATCTAAACTTGCCCTCAGTTTTGAAAGACAATCTTGCTAAATATAAGATTCTTAGTTGGCAGTTTTTCTTTTGCAGTATCTTAAATATATCATACCATTGCTTTCTTGCCTCCATGGTTTCTGATGAGAAATCAGCATTTAATCTTATTGGGTGTCCCCTGTATATAATGCATCACTTTTCTCTTGATACTCTCAGAATTTTCTCTTTTTCTTTGGCATTTGACATTCTGATTGGTATGTGTCTCAGAGTTGGTCTGTTCAGATTTAATCAGATAGGACTATGTTGTGCTTCTTGGACATGTGTATCTATGTCCTTCAATAGGGTTGGGAAATTTTCTACCATTACTTCTTTAAATATTTTTTCTGCCCCTTTGCTCTTTTCCTCTCCTTCTGGGACACCCATGATATGTACATTTGCATGTCTTTTGCAATCATTTAGTTCCCTGATACCCTGTTCAATTTCTTCCGTTCTTTCCTTCATATGTTCTTTTGTGTGTTTACTTTCAGAGGCTTTGTCTTCAAACTCACTGAACCTTTCTTTTGCCTCTTCAAATCTGCTGTTATATGCTACAGTGTATTTTTTATTTCATTTATTGTGCCTTTCATTCCCATAAGATCTGCTATTTTTTCTATGTATCCTTTAAAATTCTTCTTTGTGCTCACCCAGTGTCTTCTTAATATCCTTAATCTCTTTAGACATCTCAATTGAATTAAGGTGATTTCTTTGAACATCTATGATTAGTTGTCTCAGCTCTGTTATGTCATCTGGAGGCTTATCTTGTTTCTTTGGTAGGTCCATTATCTTCCTGTTTCTTGGAATGGATTGCAATTTTTTGTTGGTGTCTTGCCATCTGGCTTACTAGATGTATTTTTCTGGGTGCAGTTTCTATCTTTAGTTTAGGGCTCTCTTGCCCTTTCTCCCTTGTTGTTTGTGTAGTATGAGTCGAGGATATAGTTGGTACTGTAAACTGTAGAGGCTGAATACCCATGTTGCCTCAGGAACTGATGAAGCTTCTCCCACCTTTCTGCTCTGCCAGGGGTAGGGACAGAGCCACAGTAATGTGTACTAATCCAAGGCATGCAAGCCAAGACCATCTTCAGTTGCCCAAAGGGGCTGATAAAGCTTCACATCCCTTCCTCCCCTATGTGGGCAGGGATGGAGCTGCAGGCATGGGCAGCAAGCTAATCCAGGCAGATCAAAACTGACCACAATTGACCAGGTAGATCAATGTATCTCCAACCCCTCTGCCAGAGGTGGGTATGGACCCTCCAGAGTGCCCAGAAATTGAAACTGTGTTGGCCAAAAGTGCCTGCAGTTGTCCTGAGACACTGAGGGAATGCTGTCTCTTCTGCCCTTTAAGGGGTACAGTGGAACCACAGGCGCCCAACAAACTAGTCTGTACAGAATGGAAGCACCTGTAGTTGTCCAGAAAGGCTGAGGAAACACAGCTTCCCTTCTACACTATTGGGGTGCAGGGATGGAGCTACAGGTGTCTGAGTATCTAGTCTATGTAGGCTGAAAGTGCCTGCAGTTGCCCAGAGAGGGTGGGGAAACAGCAGCCCCTTCTATTCTATGGGGGAGGCAGGGGTGGATCCCTCAGCTCTCAACAAATCAGTCTGTGTGATTTGTACCTGCAAAAGTACCTGCAATTGCCCAGAGAGTCTGAGGAAACACCAGACTCCTCCTACCCTATGGAAGAGGGTGGGCTTAGAGCCCCAGTTGCTCAACAAATCCATCTATGTGGGCCAAAAGCACCTGAAGTTGCCCAAAGAGGCTGAGAAAACACAGCTCCCCTCTTATCCTATTGAGGGGCAGGGATGGAGCTACAGTTGTCTAAGTAGCAAATTGTGTGGGATGAAAGCACCTACAGTTTCCTAGATAGGCTAAAGGAAAACCAGCCCCCCTCCTATCCTATGTGGGGTAATGGGGGCCAGTGATGGAATCAAAGATGCTCAACAAACCAGTCTGTTGGGCTGAAAGCACTTGCAGTATCCAAGAGAGGCCAAGGAAACACAGCTCCCCTCCTATCCTATTGGGGAGAGGAGATGGAACCCCAGGTGTCCGACTCTCCAGCCTGTGCTGGCTGAAACTGTCTGAAATTTCCTGGAGAGGCTGGTGCAGGGCCCACCAGCTTCCTCCCTGCCGGAGGTGGGGCTGAGGCCTAGGTTAGGGCTGCAATCAGATCTGGGTGGAAAGAAGCTAGTCCCTACTCTCACTGTGAATTTTTAGTCAACTCTGCTTCCCTTTAAGCCTGGGGTGGAGTTAAAATGGCAGCTACTAGCTTCTTTCTGACTTGGACAGGGTCACACTTTAGCTGTTCTTAGGATTATACTTTAGTCAGCCAAATTTACTAATCAGTAGCCGAAGTTGGTGTTTGACCTGTCTCTTTCTCCTCAGGTTTTGGGAAATGATGCTTCCAACTCCAGCCATGGAATGGCTCCTGAGGTGGCTTATGCTGCCAGTGGAGGATGGGCACCAGCCTCTGTGGTGTAGAGTGTTCTACTCACTACTCACAAATCTGCACTGCAGATGGGCCATCTCCTCCTTCCATTCTTTCAAAGATATGAAGGATGCTCTTCTGGTCTCCTGGGTCCCACAAATATGTGTTTTAGATAGCTCTGAGTGATTAAACTACCCTATAGGACAAGCTGACTCTTGGAGCTCCTTACACTGCTGCCATCTTGGTTGCTTCCTATGGCCAATTGATTTTTGACAAGAGGAAAGAATTTTCTCTTTAATAAATGGTGTGGAGAATCTGAATTTTCATATGCAAATAAAAGAAGGACCCCTAATTCATGGTATATGCAAAAATAAACTTAAAATGATTGAAAAAGCTAAATATAAGAGCTAAAATGATTAAATTTTTACAAGAGAACATAGGAAAATATGTTCAGGGCCATGTATTAGACAATGAATACCTATACTTTACAATAACATCATGAGTAATAAAAGAAAAAAATTGATAAATTGAACTTCATCAAAATTAAAAACGTTTATTCATCAAAGGATATCATCCAGAATGAAAAGACAACTTACAGAATCGGAGAAAATATTTGGAAACTATATATCTGATAAGGGTTAAAATCTAGAATATAAAGAACTCCTACAACTCAACAACAGAGAGACAAACAACTTTTTAAAAATGGGCATAAGACCTGAATAGATAGAATGTATACAAAGAAGATATACAAATGACCAATAAGTATATGAAAAGATGCTCAACCTCATTAGCCATTAGGGAAATGCAAATCAAAACCACAAGAAAATGCCACTTCACCTCCAATAGAATGGCTATTATTAAAAAACGGAAAATAACAAATGCTAGTAGGGATGCAGAGAAATAGAAATCCTACTACATTGTTGTTAGGTGTGGAAAATGGTTCAGCTGCTGTGGAAAACAGTTTGGGAGTTCTTAAAAAAGTTTAAAATTGAACTATCATACAACCTGGCAATCCTACTTCTAGGTATAAACCCAAAAGAATTGAAAGCAGGGACTTGGACAGATATTTGTACACCAATATTAATAAAAGCATTATTCACAATAGCCACCAGGTGGTAGCAATCTAAATATCCATCAACAGATGAATGGATAAACAAAATGTGGTATGTACCTACAATGGAATATTATTCAACCATAAAAAAGGAATGAATTTCTGATACATGCTACAACATGAATGAACCTTGAAGACATCATGTTGGGTGAAATAAGTGAGATGCAGAAGGACAGATATTGTGTTATTCCACTTACATTAAATAACTAGAATATGCAAATTCATGGAGACAGAAAATAGAATACAGTTTTCCATGGGAGGGGATTGGGGGAGTAGGTGGACTGGGCAGTTAATATTTAATAGATGCAGTGTTTCTGTTTGGGGTGATGAAAAGGTTTTGATAATGCATGGTGGTGAGGGTAGCACAATGTTGTGAATGTGATTAATCCCACTGAATTTTTTTCTTGAGAGAGGATGCAATGGGAAATTTTATGTTATATGTATATTTCCACAATTAAAAAAAAAATGGCTAAAGAGAAAATGAAAATTAAATGCAATAGATAGTCCCGGACTGGTTCTAATAATAGAGGAGAAAAGTCCCAAAAGGATATTATTGAGAAAATTGGGGGAAAAAATGGAATATAGATCATGTGCTTTAAATCAATATTAAATTTCTTGAGCTTATTAACTATACTTCATAAGATTACATAAATGAATATCCTTGTTCTTAGGAAATATACCTGGAAGTATTAAGTGCTCAAGGAGCATGATGTGTGCAACCTGCTTTCAAATGCCTAGAAAATAGATAGTTAGGTAAATGATGGGTAAGTAGATTATTGATAAGTAGATGATAGGTAGATAGGTAGGTAAGTAGGTGGAAAGACATAACAAATGTAGGAAAATGTTTAAAAGGTGGTAAATAAGGGTATCTTGGTAAGGAGGTATATTGGAGTTCTCTGATTGGTTTTGTATTATTTTTGCAACTGTCCTGTAAGTTTGAAATTATTTCAAAACATAAAGTTTTAAAAAATTAAAAACTTTACACTAAAAAAAATAACATTAAGGAAATGAAAAGGTAAGTACAATTGCGAGAAAATATTCTCAAATCATATATCTAATAAAGGATTTATATACAGAGTATATAATGAACTCTCATAACTCAAATAAGACAAATAAATTTAAAAATAGGTACAAGATTTGAATAGACATTTCACTAAAAAAGATAATAAATAGATGGCAATAAGCACATGAAAATTGTTCAATGTTTTTAGTCATTAGAGAATTCCAAATTAATACCACAATGAGATACCACTTTGATTCCTTCTAGAATATCTGTAATCAAAAAGATAATTCCAAGAATTAGCAATGTGATGGAAAACCTAGGGCTTTCATATATTGCTGGTGGGTATGTAATATGGTCAGCCACTGTCAAAAATAGTTTGGCAGTTTCTTAAGAAGTTCGGCATAAATTCCACTTCTAGGAATCTACCAAAGAGAAAGGAAAACATACATCCACATAAAGCTTCTTCATGGAATGAGAATATCAGCATAATTCACAATAGCTAAAAAAGTGGAAACCACCAAATCTGGAAAATGGTTAAATAAAATGTGATATATCCATGCAATGCAACACTATTCAGCAAAGAAAAATATCAAACTACTGCTATAATAATAAACTACTGATACTACAACATGAATAAGCCTTAATATCATTAAGTTAAAGAAGACAGTCAAAAAAGACCACACATTACGTGATTCCATGTATATGAAATATCCAGAAAAGGCAAATATGTAATGATTGAAAGTAGATTAATGGTTGCTTGGGGCCATGGATGAGAATGAAGAATGACTAAATTAGCATGAGGTTTCTTTTTAAAGTGATGGGGATATTGTAATATTGGATTATGGTGGTGATTGCACAACTCTGTACAATTACTAGAACTTATTGCATTATATACTAAAAGCAGGTGAGTTTTACGGTATGTAAATTATGCATCAATTAAGCTGTTAAATAAACACCTTTCCATGGCTCCCCATTGCCTACAGCAGTTTTCATAAATCTGACTGACAATAAGGATCACTCAGTGTTTGTTGACAATGATATTGTCTTCTCTGGAAATTTTTATTTAATTTTTTAACAACCACCTCAGATAATTCATATAATTATGTTTGATAATTCAGTTACACTAATATGGAAAATAAATCATTAAGCTTTCTATGTCTCAAAAGCCTGGTCTCTAATCTGCCTCTTTTTCCAGCCTTGTATTCTTGCACTCTGCCTCAATCTATATTCCAACTCTAAACTTATTAATGCTGTCACACTCAGTGTCATTTCATGTATGTTTCTTTTCCCCAAATGCAATGTAATCTTTGAGAATAAAGGTTTTATATTACATGGCTATATCTCCCAAAGCTCGTAACACCATGCTGAGCCAGGTTTTATGTATAGGTTAACAATTGTTAGATGTTTGAAGAGGGGTTAAAGAGAAAGTCAAACTGTGAGTTCCACAGGCAAAGGGCAAGCACCCATCATTTTAAGCACAGTAATCTCAGATTCAGGCACATTATGTACTCTCAAACAGGAACAGCGGTAACACAAGACCACAGTCTTATTTAGGACATGTACTTATCATCTTCTATGTGACAGACACTGCATTCCTTTCCTCAGTGATCTTACATATTTTCGAAAGAGACAGACATCTAAAAAGACATCTTTAATAAAATGCATATGTAATGGAGTTATATCTAGTTTATGGGATTTTACATATATAACAAGTTTAATTGAAACCACCACCCTGTAGAAGAGAGGTGTTACCATTATTCCTCTTTTAAAGGGAGATGGATTATCTCACTTTTCCCAAGTCAACAGGCAGCAAGTACCAGAGCCCCAATTCCAAATAGGGTAATTTGATTTTTGAGCTTTCACATTTAACCACCACTCTACTCAGCCTAATCTTTGAACCAATAATTTAGAATGATAAACATGGTTCACCCACACAGAACAGAAATATCCTACTCTTTGTCCCTGGAACATTTATTTTCCATTAGTATTTGCTTTTAAAGAATTTTCTGGAGACCATTAAAGAAAGATTGGAGTTGGGGAAGCAGCCATCACACAACCTGCCACCCCTTCCTGGGCTCGTCCAATCAGAGCCCTGGACCCACATGGTTCCCTCACCTAGAGGCTGGGCAGTATACCTTTGGCTTGTCTAGATTCTTCTTCCATATTGGGCAATTTTTTCCTTTTTGGCTACACAGTGAACTTCTATATATTACTTAAGCATTATCGTGTCATATGGCATCTAGCCAACACCAGTAGTGTAACTATTCTCTGTGGGAAGGGAGTGGGGTCTTCCTATTGCAACATGAGAGAGGTATGTGCAGTCCATTGCCCTGAGCTGGCTGTCAGGAGGGACTCACTGGCCATGGGAGGCTGACACCCACAACAAACAGAACTTTGTCTCTTCTTTATTTGAGTAAACCGTTGTTCCAACCAGTGCTTGTTTATGTTCTGTCTTCCTTGGAAACTGTGACACTGCAGTGCCATGGAATGGGCAGAATTATTTGGACTTCTTGTTGACCAACATATCATATATTTGCCATTCTCCATGTGGTGGGCCTTTTCCCCTGGGGGTAGCCCAGAACCTTGGCTTGACAATTAGATTTGGAACTTTGCTGGATATGATTACAATCAGTTTAGGCAACTTTATGTGAAATAAAAATCTCAAAAGTCATGGTACCTAGTTTAATATATTGTTCAAAAATGTTTTTGGTCTGAAAAACTCATATATTAATATACAACATTTAATACTACTTCAAATTTATTTTTAAATTAACTGAAATATTTTAAAGGGAAAGGTTAAGACTTTTTCAGGTAATATAGAAATAAAATAAAGCCCTTTTGAAAAACTTGAAAACTTTTTTTTGAAAAGCCCTTTAAAAATCTATAGGCTTTAGACCTTGAAATACAAAGGAAAAAGTATTACCTGTGAAACTTGATGTTTGGATTTCAAGTTATGTCATCCTCTCGAACCTCATTGTGTTCATCAGTGTTTTCATTTTTGAAGTCAATGAGAGTCACTTTCACAGCCAAGAAAAATCACCAAAAAGAACTGAATATTCAAATACAAGTATTGTACATTGACATTTAGGAAAATGGAAAAACATGCTGGAAGTTTACACTTCTTGTCTCTATCCTCATAGATATACCAGAGATAACCTTCCTTTAACAACTGAGTTTAGACAGGAAAAGAAGAAAATATGTGAAAGAGAAGAAAAGAATTTTTGAGAACTCAGCACTGGACCAGCAGAGCAGCATCCAAGACAGGGCTTCTGAGGCCAAAGCTGAATTTCAGTTCAGCCTTGCAGCAGAGGTGGCGGATAGAGGAGGTGG
>JAQZBX010014150.1:0-38928 GCA_029593785.1 Cabassous unicinctus
ACCCAAACTAATCTACAGATTTAATGCAATCCCAATAAAAATCAACACTGTATTTTTTAAGGAACTGGAAAAACTAACCACAAAATATATTTGGAAAGGTAAGAGGCCCTGAATTGCCAAAGACATATTGAAAAAGAAAAATGAAGTTGAAGGTATCACATTACCTGACTTTAAAACATACTACAAAGCTACAGTGATCAAAACTGCATGGTATTGACACAAGGATAGACCTACTGACTAATGGAACAGAATTGAGATTTCTGATATAGATCCTCGCATATACAGTCATCTGATATTTGACATGGCTACCAAGCACTCTCATTTGGGAGAGAATGGCCTCTTTAACAAGTGGTGCTTGGAGAACTGGATATCAATATCCAAAAGAATGAGAGAAGAATACCATCTCACACCTTATACAAAAATCAACTCAAGATGGATCAAAGATCTAAATATAAGAGCCTAAACCATAAAGACCTTGGAAGATAATGTAGGGAAGCATCTACAGGACCTTGTAATAGGAAATGGTTTCATGCACTTCACACCCAAAGCACGAGCAGCAAGAGAAAAAGTAGATTAATGGGATTTCATCAAAATTAAATACTTCTGCACCTCAAAGGACATTATTAAGAAAATAAAAAGGCAGCCTACCCAATGGGAGAAAATATTTGGCAACCATATATCTGATAAGAACCTAATATCCTGCATATATAAAGAAATCTTATACCTCGAAAATAAAAAGATGAACAACCCGTTTAAAAAATGGGTAAGTGACCTGAAAAGACACTTCTCCAAGGAAGAAATGCAAATGGCTAAAAAGCACATGAAAAAATGCTCGACATAGCTAGCTATTAGGGAAATGCAAATCAAAACCCCAATGAGATACCATCTCACACCCATCAGAATGGCAGCTATTAAAAAAACAGCAGAATATAAGTGTTGGAGAGGATGTGGAGTAATAGGAACCCTCATCCACTGCTGGTGGGATTGTGGAATGGCCCAGTCACTGTGGAGGACAGTTTGGCGATTCCTCAGAAGACTAACAATAGATCTTTCATATGATCCAGCAATTCTACTGCTGGGTATATACCCAGAAGAATTGAAAGCAAAGACATGAATAGATATATGCACACCAATGTTCATAGCGGCATTGTTCACATTTGCCAAAAGTTGGAATCAGCCCCGGTGCCCATCAACAGATGAATGGATAAACAAAATGTGGTACATACATACAATGGAATATCACTCAGCTGTTAGAAGGAATAAAGTGCTAACACATGGAATAATATGGATGAATCTTGAAGACCTTACGTTGAGTGAAGCAAGCCAGGCATTGAAGGATGAACAGTATATGACCTCACTGATTTGAATTGAGGAAAGTGAGCAGTCTCTGAGAACCACTGTCTGAAAGATAGGTTAACAAGGGAGAGACAGAGAAGAGTAGGTTATGAGCCATCACCCATATGGACATAATCTATGGTAAAGTGATAGAGTATAGTTGCATATTGAAGGATAGGACAGGTGGGTAGTGATATTACTGGGTTTGTTCGTGCAGGGTTAACAGGTGGATAGATTAGGATGGGCAGGTTAGAATACCCAGGGCACCTAACTATGAAACCTGTCATCCCATGAGTCAAGACAGGGGAGTGTCATATGCCCCAGGGGGATGTGGAGGAAGGAACAGAAAAGATCAAATGGGGTATTTAGTGGTCATGGGAAATGTTTTTCATTACCCTACAGTAATGGACACAGGACATGGTAAAAATCATCAAAAATTATTAAACTGTACCATCTAAATTGTAAACTATACTGTAAACCATTGACAATGTTTAGTAGCTATGTTTCACTATCTGTATAGCAGTTATAACAATGCTACCATCCACACACACAGAAAGGTTTTAATATGGGGTGGGGAAGGGGGAGGGAGGTTGGGTATATGGGAATCTCTTGTATTCTGTGTGTGACTTTGCTGTGACCTAAAACTTCTTTGAAAATTAAGTGAAAATTTGGGAGACACACGGGAATGAGAGGGGGAAGGTGTCACGGTATACACTGGACATCTGATAATGCAGTGATAAAAGGAGAAAAAATAAAAATAAAAATAATTTAAAAAAATTTTTCCCATTTTTTTTGAATGTCCCAATTTGTTAATTACATTTTATTTTTAGTTCTTTTTTTCTGAGTTTCATTTTATTTTATCTCTTGCATTTAAGCTTATCATTATTATTTCATTTTCCTATTAATTCTGTTTGGTTATTATATGGGCTTCATCTTCAAGGAAGGTTTAGATCACAGAAGGGTTACAATGGGGACTGCAGAGAATCATTGGTGGGGGGTGTCTGGGATGGGGGATTCATGGGAGGAAGTTCATCTGAATATACATGAAAGATAAATAAAATTGTTCAAATGATCGAGGGATGGGGCATGGTCATGGTGGGTAGACAATTACTCAATAAAACAGGGAATACTGAATTCCCAGCCTGGAGAGCTCTGCCACATTCTCCAAGGGAGCAGCAACAGTCTCCTGAGTGCAGGGGCAGTGTCTGGCAAAGAGGATGGCCTACTGATGTGTTCTTGTTATTGATGACTAGCCTTATGAATCTTTGCTCTTGTAATTGAAACTTGGCCTACTGTTATGGGGTGCCTAAGGGTTGCCATCTGAGAGCCTCCTTGTTGCTCAAATGTGGCCTCTCTCTAAGCCAAACTCAGCATACGAATGCATTCCCTTCCCCCCAATGTGGGACATGACTCCCAGGGATGAGCATCCCTGGCAACGAGGGATTAATACCAAGTGCCAACTGGCAACACGACTGGAAAAAAACCTTGAATAAAAGGGGGAAAAGGTAAAGACAAATGAGTTCATGTGGCTAAGAGACTTCAAAGAGAGTCGGGAGGTCATCCCAGATGTCATGCTCACGCACACCTCAGTAGGATCTCATAGAACAACAAAGTGAATATCACCCCACACAGAGGGTCTCCTGAGGGCTCTGGAGACACCCAAGTCCTATATAAGGGGGAATGGCCCCAGAGAGTGATGCCTTATCAGTGGGCTTTACTTTGGAATCTGTGCTCCTGAGAGTGACAGAGTTGGACTCAAATAAGTCCTTCCTGCACATGGTCCATCAGTCCCTTCCATTCAAACCTATATGTGATGCTGGAGTTTGTAGGTGTACTTCCAGAGACTGGAGCCTCTGGCCTGCCTATGTGCCAGCTTTGCCTGGAATCTCAGTGGAGCTGCAACTCCTACTCTACAGTTCAATGGACGCACCCAAGTCACCTCGTGAGGAGATGATGATGGACAACGACCATCCCAGGGAACGGAGAGAGCCTGCAGCTAAAGGCAGGATAATCCCATCCACCGTATCCATGGGATATAAGCCCACTCTCACTTGGAGGTGGAATGGACATCACCAGTCCAGTCCCCTCAAGATTGGGGGAAGAGCTATGAACTAGAGTGGACTTAATGGTATTCTGTTGTAGACATATTGTAACTCAAGCAATGGAAGAAATTATAACAGTGAGGTGGAGCCAGTGGCCACTAGATGCTTTTGGGTCTGGGAGGGGAAGGGCAATTGTAATAGAGGGGCTTTTTCAGGACTTGGGAGTTGTCCTGAGTGACGTTTTGGCGACAGATATAGGCCATTTTACATCAGCATGTACCATGCAGAGCTGTGTGGGAGAGAGTGTGGTCTATGATGTGACCTGTGGTCTATGCTTAGTGGCAAAGCCCCAGGATATGTATATCCATTGCAGGTGATGTGCCACACTAATAAAAGATGTTTATGTGAGATGTTATGGGAGGTATGGGAGGTGGAGATCATGGGAATCCTTGTAATTTTTGTGTAACATTTTTGTAATCTAAGCATCTTTTAAAATATATATGAAAAAAATAACATTTATGTAAGCAAATGCACATATACACATATATACTTATATATCATTTTACAAATATTGGTTTGTATTGTGAAAAATTTGCTTTTCACCCACAATAAAAATAAATAAATAAATAAATAAATAAATAAAGCAAGCAGTATTATGTAGTAGTAAAATGAGATATCATCTTATGCCCATTAAACTGGTGACTATTAAAAAAACAGGACTACTAATGTTGGAGAGGATGTGTATGAATGGGAACACTTATTCACTGCTGGTGGGAATGCAGAATTGTGCAGCCATTGTGGAGGACAGTCTGACAGTTCCTCAGGAAACTAACTATAGAATTGCCATATGATCCAGTAATCCCACTACTGAATATATACCCAGAAGAAGTAACAGCAGGGACTCAAACAGAAATATGCACACCAATGTTCATAGCGGCATTATTCACTATTGCCAAAGTTGAAAACAATCCAAATGTCCATCAACAGATGAATGAATAAGCAAACTCTAGTATATAAATACAGTAGAATATTACTCAGCTGTAAGAAGGAATGTAGTATTAACACATGGGATAACATGGATGAACCTTGAAGACCTTATGTTCAGTGATGCAAGCCAGGCACTGAAGACAAATATTACATAACCTCTCTATATGAATTAAGCAAATTGAGCAGATTCACAGAGCTACATTTTGGAAGATAGGTTTACAGGAGACAAAAAGGGAGTAGAGGGTTGTGAGTCAATGCCCACATGGGCAAAATCTGTGATAACGTGGAAGGGTGTAGTTGTGCAGTGAATAAGCATGACAGTGGTACAGTGATACTATTGGGTTGGGTGGTGCCATAAGAAAGAGTTCAAGTGTTCATGGGGCTTTGTCATGGTGGATGGAGAGCCATAAAATAACCAAAAAAAAAAAAATATCCAATTCTTATGCTGGGGAGTTCTGCCACATTCTTTAATGGAAGAGCAAGAATCTCCTGAGTAGAGGGGCAGTGACTAGTGAAGGAGGATGGACCATTGATTGGCCCTTGATATTGATGACAGTACTTAGGAACTTTTTCATTTGAAATTGAAACTTAGCCTAGTATTATAGGTTGCCTAAGAGTAACTTCCTGAAAGCCTCCTTGTTGCTCAAATGTAGCCTCTCTCTAAGTCAAACTCAGCATATAAATGAATTATCTTCACCCCCCACCCCCCGGTGTGGGACAAGACTCCCGGGAATGAACTTCCCTGGCACCAAGAGATTACTACTAATCACCAACTAGCAATGCAACTGGAAAAAGAGCTTGACCAAAGGGGGGAAAGGGTAAAGACAAATGAGTTTATGTGGTTAAGAGACAGGAGGTCATTCCAGAGGTTATGCTTATGCCTGACTCAGCAAGATCCCAGTGACTGCCACAGTAAATATTGCCTCAAATAGTGGAGCTCATGAGGACTCTGGAGACATCCAGACACTATAGGTAGGGCTGACAGCTCAGGAGTTTTGTGCCCTGCCAGTGGGCCCTACTTTGGAATTTATGCTCCCCA
Organism: Cabassous unicinctus; assembly: GCA_029593785.1. Taxonomy (NCBI): domain Eukaryota; kingdom Metazoa; phylum Chordata; class Mammalia; order Cingulata; family Chlamyphoridae; genus Cabassous; species Cabassous unicinctus. The sequence goes on from JAQZBX010014150.1 coordinate 5,404, forward strand.
GTATGACAGTGTTGGACTCAGTTGTGGTTTCCCTACACATAGCTCTTCTGACTGTTCTATTTGAGACTATAATTAGTACTAGAGTTGATAGGTTTATGTCCAGGAGATTGCAATCTTTGGACTTTCTGTGCCAATTGGGCCCTGAATCTCAACAGAGTTGCAACACCTACTCTCTAGTTCATTGGACTCAACCAGGAAAACTAACAAGGAAATGATGATGGACAACCACCATCCCAAGAAACAGAGAGAGTCTACAACTGCAGGCAAGATAGTCCCATCCATCTGTCCCATGGGATCTAAGCCCTTTCAATTAGAGGTGGAGTGGGCATCACCATCCCAGAACACTCAGGACTGAGGAATGAACGATGAACTAGAGTAGACTTACTGGCATTCTACTATAGACTTATGTTATCCTAGCAATGGAAGAATTTTTATCATTGATGTGGAGGCAGTGGCTACTGAAGGTTCTGAGAGGAGGGAAAGGGAAAAATAGGTATAATATGGGGGCATTTACAGGACATTGGAATTGCCCTGAATGACATTGCAATGACAGATACAGGCCATTATATAGCTTATCATAACTTACAAAATTGCATGAAAAAGTTTAAACTACAATGTAAACTATAATCCACACTTAGTGGCAATGCTCCAATATGTGTTCATCAATTGTAACAAATGTACCACATTAATGTGGGAAAATGTGGGAGGGTTAGGGCATGGGGCATGTGGGAATCCCCTACATTTTTAATGTAATATTTATGTAATCTAAGTAGCTTTAAAAATAAAAAAAGTATTAAAAAATAAAGTAGTATTATTTGACTGCAAATTCTAAAATATAAAATGTATATCCATAGTGATATAAATAAATAATAAAAAAAAGAAATAGAGGGAGAAGAGTCAAATATCCTGTGTAGACAAATCCCAAATAATTTGTGTAGATACTTCAACTTCAAGTAATTGGAGCATAACTCTCCAGTTCTCATGTGCAGGTTGTACATAGTGACTTCTTTCTAAAAATGTTGTATGGAAAGAGAAGTGGAGCAGAGTAACTTTATTGTGGAGAAACTTCAACAGTGAAAAGTTATACTGATATAATGCACTATTGTTATGATGGGATAAGAATGGAACTTTGCTACTATGCCTTTCCATCCAAAAACCGATAACCCCAGTTTAATCATGAGAAAAAACACCAGATAAATCCCTACTGAGGGATGTTGTACAAAATTTCTAATCAAAATTTCCGTTATGCCAAGATAATGGAAAACAAAGACTAAGAAATGGTGAGAAATGCACCATATTAATATAAGAAGTCAATAAATGGAAAAACTGGGGGTGTATTTTATAGGAAGTCTTTGCAATATACTCTCATTTTTTATGTTAATCTAAATCTATTTTAAAATTACAAAAGTTATTTTAAACATCTATACGAAATATGATATTTAAGTAAAGTGTGAAAACTTTTATTTATAGTCAGGACTAGATAAGATTTTCACTCTCACTGTGTTTTATTTTTCAACATTTTACTAAATGTTGAGTAAAATAAAAATAGATAAATAAGATTTTAATATTGGAAAGTAACAAAACTGTCATTATATGTGTATTTTCCATATATAAAATATGAAAATAGTCTACAGATAAATATTGGAAAAAATAAAGTGATTGTAACAATGTGACTAGATATAAAATCAATATACAAAATCATTTTCATTTTTATACATCAACAAAAACAAATAGAAAAAATATATATTATTAAAAGATTTGATTACAATAGCTTTCAAAGTTATAAGCACAAAAGAAAGCTTGTTCCACTATATTTACATAAGACTATAGAATTTGGACTCCTGGCAATACATAGGACACTGCATTGTGAAAAGAGTTTTAATTTGCCATGAATATTTAATCAGGAAAAATTCTGATGAAAAAAATGTGAGATTTATGGAGATAATTATATGAATTTATTGAAAGATTGTTGTCAAGATATGAATAAAAGTAAATTTGTATTACTTTCAAAGAGAAAAAAAATTCAGCATCAAATGATATTAATCACCCACAAATTAGTGTACAAATTCAACACAACTCAAATCAACATGATACAGATTTTGTGGATGTTTGTGTATATAGAGGGTGTGTATGTGTGTGCCTTGAAAAGCTAGCTCTGTTTATTTGGAAACACAGAGTTCTAAGAAGAGTCTATGCATTCCTGAAGAAATACATATGGGGGTAACTTGCCTTATCATATATCAAGACTTATAATTTAATAATTTAAATAATAATTTAAGCAGAATGGTATTAGCACAGGGATAGACAGACCAACTTATATGAAACTTTATGTAAATGGAAGCATACTGCATTAAAACCTTATTTATGGAAGATCCATGGGAAAAGCCATCCATGGGAAAAACAATGGAGTTATTAATTAATGTTGCTAATCAATTTGGCAATCCATATAGAAAAGTAAATTGGGCTCTGTGGTAGGTTGAATTATGTACCCAGAAACAAACATGTTCTTAATCTTAAACCATTTCAAGGGGTGTGAACCCATTTTAAATAGGCTCTTTTAAACATGTTATTTTAGTTAAGGTGTGGACCAACTGAATATGGTTGGGTCTTAATCGTAATTACTAGTGGCTTTATGAAAAGAAAGCCACACAGAGGAATGGAAGTTGGAATTCAATGGAACCCAGTAGAGAAAGGAGAGGGCAATGCCAAGTGATTGAAAAGCCAATGAACTTAGGCATTGTCGGCCAGCCAAAACACTACAAACGCCAAGAGGAAACAAGCCTTTCAGCCTCTGAAACCAGGAGCAAATACATTCCTCCTATTAAGCCAACCCCTTGTGTGGCATTTGTCATAGCAGCCAAGCACACTAAGACAGACCCCCACATCATACAAGATACCCTCTTCCCATGCCATTCTATTCCCACAATTCCAGGTGGATAAAAGTCTTAGATAAGAAAGGCAATATAAAAAATGAAATATTATATGGGAAAAGATTATTTTTATTTTGGAGTATAGAAGTGGATATTTTTTAAAGAATAATAAAAAAATACAAAACCCTAAAGTAAAGACTGATAAATTCTACCACATCAATATTCAGAAAATAAGGGAACTGTCAGGCCATGCACCAACAGAAGATATTTGTAATATCAATATTGACAATGATTAGTTTCTAGAATGAATGAATTCCTATAATTTCAACAAAAAAGAAAAAGCAACAAAGGAAAAATAGGGAACATTCTTGGACAACCATTCACAGAAGTAGACAGCAATTGGGCAAAAAATTCTACCAATAACCCTATCAGTAAATGTATCTAAAAACAATCAGATCCCTTTTAATACTCACCAGGTTGCAAACAGAAATTTAAAAGTTAGAAACTACCAAATGTTGGTGAAGATATATGGAACACTCATGTATTCCCAGTAGATGTATGAATTGTCCATCTTCTTTAAAAACCAACTTGTCAATATATGTTAGTGATAGAAAGTGCACACTATGAGCCACAAATTCTAGTTGTTAGAGAAACCCTTAAACACATGTACCAGGAGGTGTAAAGGACTGTGCGATAGCACTGCTCATAAGAGTAAGTGCTGCTCTATAGGACACAAATTGCGATATACTCATAAAGTGGAATAGTATTCAATAGCGAAAATAGATGGATCCAGTAACATGTAACAACCCACACAAATCTCAGGAGTTTAATTTTGAAAAAAGCAAGTCACGGAAGTTATTGTTTGATGCAGTATGTTTCTATTTACGTAAGGTTTATAGCATGATATACCAAGTAAAGCAATACATTATGTAGGGTCCAAACATTTTTTATAACATTATGAATAATAAACAATAGGGAAACTTTAAATACAAAATTTAGGATAAGACTTATCTCTAAAGTGGGATGGTGCTGCAATGTCACTTCTGCAATTAGCTAACATTGCAGCTTTTAACAAAAAGGCTTTCTCCTTTTCTGGCTTTGATGAACCAAGTTGTTACTCTGGGGAAGACCTTGTGGCAAGAAAATGAAGATGGCCTCCATCCAACAGCCAGCTAGGAGCTGAGCCCCCAACAGCCCTTGAGGAGCAGTGTTAGTTACTATAGCAGTTTGGCAGTTTGATGTAATTATGAATTCCAAAAATCTAAATTGGATCATGCTTGTAAACAGATCTGCTAATCTGGACATGATTAAGTTATGACTAAGGTGTTGACTGGGCCACGTCTGTAGGGCATTGAGCCCCACCCCTTGGCGGGTGGGGGAATCAAATATAAAAGGCAAGGTAAAGGACAGAGGGAGCAGTTTTTGAGTTGCAGTTCTGAAGTTAGAGTTTTGATGTTGGAGTTTTGAGTTGGAGAGAAGGCCCCAGGAGAAGAGAAGCGAGCCGTTCTCCTGATAGTCTACAGCTGACCTTGTGTAGGGAACAGAGGAGCTAAGCCCGGAGAGAAACGCAGCCCCGGGAAGAGAGGAACCCAAGAAGCCTGGACCCTGGCAAACGTTGGCAGCTGTCTTGCTCCAACACGTGGCAATGAACTTTGGTGAGAGAAGAAACTTATGCTTTATGGCCTGGTAACTGTGGACTTCTACCCCAAATAAATACCCTTTATAAAGACGAACCCATTTCTGGTATTTTGCATTTGTGCCCCTTTGGCTGACTAATACAGTTACCTATTGTTGCATAACAAATTACCCCTAAACAGAGGCTTAGAACAGCACACACAACATTTCTGTGGTGCACAGATCTGGATCTCCTGCTCCAGGGTTGCTCACAAAACTGCAGTCAAAATGTTGTTCAGGGTTGAGGTCTCATCTGAAGGTTCAACTGGAGAAGGATATGCTTTCATGCTCACTTGGTTGTTGGCAGAATTTTAGTTCCTCAAGGGTTTCTGAAAGATGCAGCAAAGATGAGAGTTCAGGTGGGAATTGGACCCAAATGGAAGTGTGCATGGAACAACCAACTGTGCCTTAGAAGGCATGTATAGGCAACCAATACAATAGAAGTTGAATTTATGGATGGCTGTGGTCACCTTTTCTGGGTGGGGGAGGGAGTTTCTGTTTCTGTAAGACTCACATCCAGGTCCAGGCTCAGGCAGCCCCTGACCCCTTTTCCCAAGGCTGAGAGGAACACACCCTCCTGCGCCTCTCTCCATAGCCTCCTCCCTGCAGCCACTGCTGTGCAAGCTGTGGGAGTTCCCTGACGGCAGCTCTGAGGCCTGCTGCTGTGACCCCCTTAGTGCGGATTCTGCAGGCATTCAGGGGAGAATGATGGGGAGGCCTTCCTGGGGAGAGAGAGGATTTGTACTGCTCAGGTCCATTCTTCATCTTTCCACCTGGACCTCTCTGAATGGTGGGGAGAGGGTGATCCCATGTGCTGGGAGGCCCAGGAGGGAGAGCAGAGAGCCAGAGAAATGGGGGGCACTAGGGTTTCTACCCTGTACCTTTGTGCAGCGTGGAGCCTCCAGCAGCAGCTGTGCTTCCTGGTGGCTCCAGCTCCTGAGGCTGACCCTGTCCCTCAGCTCCAGCAACACAGCCTCTTTCCTTTGCTCTTTTAGGAAGGGACAGTCTATAGCAAGATGGAAGCCACTATCTTATTTAACTCAATCACAGAAGTCACAACCTCTCATCTTTGCCTGATTTTATTGGTTATAGTAAATGATAGCTTCTTCCTATACCCACTGGAGAAGGGATTATACAAGGGGAGGAGGTGAGGATTACTGAGGATTGCCTTAGAAGCCTCCCAACACACATCCCTTACACACACCATTTTTATCTGATCAACATGAAGTACAAATTATTCTTAAAGTTCACTTTGAGAGCTTCAGCAGACACTGAGTAGAAAGTTGGGAGATCATAATAGAGTGGCATATTAAGTCCTAGTTTAATTGCATTAAACTCTAGAATGTGTTTCCTTATGACCTGCTTCAGGATTTCAATGTGGTTTTAAAATATTTCCTATAAGACATCTTCAATTTCTTTATCAGAAGAGTATAGAACATTAATTGCCAAGAATGAGTCAAGCTCAATGACTGAGCAGTTTAGACCACATTTTGGTTATCTTAAAAATATTTGGTTATTCTGAGCTTTCAAACTTTTCACAAATGGTAGTTTGAGGCTTTTCAAGCTACTCAATCTGTCATTATGATACAGCACTTGAACAAGATCTTGAAGTCATATAAATGGCTTTTGGTGATATTTTCAATATCAGGAAGAGGTATCTTTTTTTATTTCAGTCCTCATTCTAAAAACTCATATAAATAACTTTCTGAAAAATAGCCAAGCAACATTTATGTAGACGAGTAGAAATTTATATTCACTGCCCATTTCTTGGAAGAGGATACTGAATAAAAACACATATATTGAGGTTTAATGTATGCAGAATTGGTAAGAAAGTTGTTTGCAAATGCTTGGAAATGAATAGAAATGGTGAAAGCACAGCATAAGGATTGTGATTAATAGCACTAACATATAGGTATCGTAGTGGTTGAAAGGGAAAGTCTAAGGACATGTATATCACTAGAAGTAAATCTAAAAGTGAAACAGGACTGTATAGCATTGTGAACTTTCTTAAAGGAAAATGGTTAATAATGCATATAAAAGAATGTTTTCCTCTGAAATAGAACAACTATACATTAATGTTACAAGAAGTTAATACCAGGGTAATATTTGGGCAAAAATAAAACCAAAGCAAACTATGAATAGTAGTGTTTAGTAATATATTAATAATCTTCTATCAATGGTTAAAAAAAAAAAAGGAAACATGCTAAGTGAAAGAATCTAGACAAGTACTACATATTGTTTGACTCCATCTAAGTAAAATGTAAATACAATAAATTATAGAGATGGAAATAGATTCGCAGTTATGTATAGCAGAGGAAGTATAGAGAGATTGAGAGATGACTACTAAGGGATAGGGTTGTTTTGTGTTCATTTGCTTTATATTTTTCTTTTTCTTTTTTTGAGTAATGAAAATGCACTAATATTGACGGAAGTGATTATACCAAATGACATTGATTTTAAGTTTTAGATGAATTGTATGGTTTGCGAATATGTTTCAATAAAATTGATAAAAACATACATATTTGGTGGCTGCAATATAATGTGTTCTCAAATTTAATTATTTTCTTCATTAATAAAGCAGGAAACACATTGTTTGTTTGAATATATCGTTAAATAACAAAGTAGGTTGTGTAACAGGGGACTCCAAAATACAGTTGCTTAAACAAGGCAGAAGGTGAGGTTGCTCTGAAGTCATCTGGAGCTGTTAGACCAGGGCAAAAGTGGTAGATCATTAGTATTGAATACCAAGCTTTTTCCACATGAATCGCTGCCAAACCTAAGATGATGCTCCCATTCACAGCCTACGGTGGTTCAGCACTGAAGCTGAATGTACTCCAGAAAAACATGTTCTTAAACCTAATCCATTCCTGTGAGTGTGAATCCATTGTAAGTAAGACCTTTTGATTAGGTTCCTTCAATTAAGATGTGGCCCAGCCCAATCAGGATGGGTCTTAATCTTATTACTGGAGTCCTTATTAAGTAGAGTGAAATTCAGGCACAGAAAGAGAAATCCACAAAGGGAACAGTCAGAAGCTGAACATCAATGGAACCCGGAAAAGAAGGGACAGGTCAGGCAATGCCACCATGTGCCTCACCATGTGACAAATTAGGGACCAGTCAGCCCCAGAGCACCACAGTCTTCAGGTTGGAAGAATGACCTTGATGATACCTTGATTTGGACCTTCTCCTAGCCTCAAAACCATAAATTAATGAATTCCTTTTGTTAAGTTGATCCATCTCATGGTACTTGCTTGAGCAGCCTAGGAAACTAAAACAGCGCCTTATCCTCATTCCAGCCAAAAGAGTGCAGGGAAGAAGGGAAGGAGAGGACACTAACATGCACATTGTTGGGCAGAACTTTGTTACATGGCCATGTTTATCTGCAGGGGAGGATGAGGCAGGTAGTCTTTAGCTGGGCAACAATGGATTCAGTAAAGCCAGCTCTTCTATTACAGATATTGGGGTCATCCCACTTTTTTGAACATCCAAATATCCACAAACACCCTTCTTCCAGTCAGAGTTCATACTTATTCACTCTCCAAGGAACATAACTCAAAATCCTGTCCAACTACTGCAGGAATCAGTTTTCAGGAATTGCAAACACTGTTGCTTTGGCAACGGTCCTTGGCAGGCCCATCTGGCCGCCCCAGGTTTTGCCCTCTGGAAAGATTTTCTTGGCAATTGGCTTTGCTCTCTGAGTCTCCAAGAAGTTCTTCTTTATCTATTATTCTCCTTAGCCTAATATGAAATAGACGTTGGAGAGATGCCCATAGATTTTAAAGGCAGTTTCCTATAGGTGAAGGTTGAAGACCTGGGGATACAGGGCCAGACTTGGAGTTTCTTCAGAAATGGAATTCCCTCCAATATCCAGTAAGTATCTAGTCTCTTTGCATCTTCAGCCAAAAAATTCACTACTAAATATAGCTTCACTCTCACAACTTTTGGTCTTTGCTTAATGACTTCTGTTCTCTGCCATCTCTCTCTCTCTCTCTCTTTCTCTATTTCCTTCCTCTCTTTCTAATGGTGGCTGTCTTGAGGCCATCTGAAACCTTAGGCTTGCATGGGAATTAACCCCCTTTATCTGATCAATGCCACAGGCTTGGCTCCATTGCTGAGGTTCTTAATAGGAACTGCTACATAATAGCTTAGAGCAACAATCCATCTATTGAAAAGGCTGATTCTTCAGAAATATTTCTTCAAAGGCCTGATTTTATCTTCTTTGAAGACTTTTCTAAGGGTGGCAAGGAATCTCCAAATGGCATCAACATTCTGAGTTTTCTCAGCAGGCCCTCTTAGAGTAAGGTCTCCCTTTCAAGGTACTGCAGGAAGCAGTTTTACCAAATAGTTTTACATAGCATAATAAAGATTACCAGCTAAAAGACATTATGTAGGGCATGGAGCTAGATTGCCTGGGTTTAAATGTTACTCCATATATTTAATTTTCTGTTACTAATGTACAGAATTATCCAAGGGTTAGTGGCTCAAATAAACCTAAATTTATTTCTCTAAAATTCTGGAGGCCAGAAATCCAAATAGGTGTCAGTGGCTTCTTTCTGTAAGCTCTGGATAAGCATCCATTTTCTTGTCTTTTTCCACTTCTAAAGCATTCCACTAAAGCAATACTACATGTTTTTTCACTTTATTTGAGCAGCAAAATGCTCTTGGCAATAAATTTTGTATTATTCAGGGTACAGGCTAGACAGCTATAATAAGAAAACCCCTAATGCAATGGTTTAAACAAAATAGAAATACGTTTCTCTCTCATGCAACAACCTGAATATGTGATGGGACAGCTTGAGTAATCTAGTCTACTTCCATCTTGTTAGTCGGCCATCTCCAGAGCATGGCTTTGTCCATCTGGTGAGAAATAGCTCAGCATCACATTCATGGTCCATCCAGTTGAAAAGGGAAGGAGAAATAAAGGGAAGGCATGAACATTCTCTTCAAAGAACAGACCAGAAGTGGCATTCATCCCTTCTAGGTGTACATAGCTGTAGGAGAACTGGGATTAAATATTTTCACTGTCCATATAAAATTTGGAAGACATAGTACTATAGAATGAAGAGGAAAATTAACCAACCATAGATCTCTTAATAAAACAATAAGTAGGATGAATATCAAGTAGATCTCCACTATCTTTCCTTCAACACACTTACTTGGAGCTTTAGAAGTATTGCTCATCCTGGAAATTTCTTTTTCTTTATTTTTTTAAAAACATTTTATTGAAGTATATCATTCATACATGAACATCCATAAACTATAAGTGTTCAGTAAATATTGTGAACTTACAAAACAAACATCACACAGGGCTTCCACATATCACCCCACCACAAATACTTTGGATTGTTGTAAAACATTTGTTAACAAATTATAAAAGAGCATCGTCAAAGTATTACTACTAACTATATTCCGTATCTTACTCCCCTATATATATTTTTTAAGGATTTATTTACTTTTATCCATTTTTAGACCCCAGACCTCGATTTTGTTGTTTCTGTGTCCATTCACTGGGCAACTCTCTGTGTCTGTTTCCTGCCCTTTCTTCTAATCCTTCTCCTCCTGTCTTCACTGGGATTCGATCCTTGGAACCTCCAATGTGGGAGAGAGGCATCCTACTGCCTGTGCCACCTTAGTTCCTGGTTTTTCAATGCATCTTGTCTTGGCTTTCCCTTGTGTCACTCTCCTGTTACATCATCATATTGTTGCGTGGCTCTATGATGACATTAGTCAATTTGTAGTAATAATTTGAGGCATAGACTAGGGCTTTATTTTTCCACAAAGGGTTTGCATTCTTCATTTTTCAAGTAATATGGGGTCACCTCCATCTAATTTCAGGATTTGAGATTATTTAGAGCTGAGCTGCATTCCCAGCATACTTACAGTTCTTCCTTACTGATAGGGTGTGTTCCTTTGGTGTCCCAATATTGGCTGATGGTTAAAAAACAAAAACAAAACAAAAAACAAAAAAGAACTTCTAAGAGTCACCCCTTGAAATCAGTAAACAACCCCAGGGAAAGAGCAACCCCAAATACTGTGTTTACTTCCTCCCTGGCCTCCATCTTCTAGATCATGGAATGAGGGTCTTCACTAATTGCGTCTCTCCTGTGTCTTCAAGCAGCCTTTAAAAATAATTTGTTTTGGTCTTATGACTGTTCTTAGTGAGAGGATTGGTTCATAATGCCTTGTCTGCAACAGCTGCAGAAATTTCCAGGATGTACAAATATTCTCACTGTTCTGATTTTGTGATAATCACGGTAGGCTAAACATTTGTTATATTAGAAACCATGCATGTGTCCCCAGACCTAGTTTTTCTCCCGTGGTCTGATTTTTAGAATGCTGGTGATAAACTAAGCCTGATTTATTATAGGACCATACTGTATGGGAAAAAACTGCAATTTTGGGTATCTTTGGTCAACCTTAAGAAATATAGCAGGGGAATGGATGTTACTCGGGTGGTTGGGCATCCATCTTTCATATGGAGGGACCTGGGTTCATCCTCCAGGACCTCCCAGTAAAAATAAGAAAAAGAAAAATATAGAAGGTACATGGGCCAAGAGACCCCGTGCATGGGTGTGCCGCCAGGCCCCGCGAGCAGGTGAGCCATTAGGCCCCGTGAATGGTTGAGCTGCCAGGCCCCGTGTGTGAGTGAGTCACCAGGCCCTATGAGCCACACGGCAAGATGATGATGTGGCAGGAGAGTGACACAGGGAAAGCCAGGATGGGATGCACCGAAAAACCAGGAACTAAGGTGGCACAGGTGGTAGGACACCTCTCTTCCACATAGGAGATTCTGAGGATCGAGTCCCAGTGAAGACAGGAGGAGAAGGATGAGAAGAGAGGGCAGGAAACAGGCACTGCGAGTTGCCCAGTGAATGGACACAGAAACAGCAAAAATGGGGTGTGGGCGGGGAGGGTAAAAATGGATAAAAGTAAATAAATAAATAAATCCTTTAAAAAATGTATAGGGGAGGAAGATATGGACTATAGTTAGTAGTAATACTTTGATGATGTTCTTTCATGATTTGTTGACAAATGCTTCACAACAATGCAAGGTGTTTTTGGGGTGTGATGTGTGGGAGCCCTGTATGATGTCATGCATGTTTGTTTTGTAAGATCACAATGTTTACTGAACACTTATAGTTTATGTATGTTCATGTATGAATGATATACTTCAATAAATTGTTTAAGAAAAAAGAAAATATGTTAACTATATTTGTTTAACACACACACACACACACACACACACACACACATATATATATAAGCTTTCTTTGGAACACAATACATATATCCTGTTAGTTCTATTTCTCTGGAGAAAGTTGACAAATCAGCAGCTATTACAACTTTGCTCCATGTGGTAAAGGCAAACAAACTTGAGATAAATGGAAAGATGGGCATTCTCAGAAGAGAAATAGAAACTAGGCAAAAAGAGAAACAAATGGAAATCTTGGCACTGGAAGCTATATTATTGGAAATAAAATTTGTTAGATGGACTCACTCACTATCAAGTGAAGGTGACAGAGGAAAGAATTTTGGAGAAAGATCAATAAATATATCAACTCTGAAGAACACAGAGGAAAAATGATGTAGAAGAGGAACAGGAACTCATATGTGTGGAACAATATAAAAAGTGTAACATGAGTGGAATTGGGGTCCAGGGAAGAAGAAAGAAAGAGTTGGGCCTTAATAAGTGAATGAAAGCAGGAAATCCATCAAAGACCAATTGGACCACATCCAAAGTCTCAAATGGAAGTGCACTGCCGCACTGGATGTGTATCAAATCAAGCCTTTGTATCTAGCTACCAGTTTACAGGAAATTCAGTGAACAGAAGAGCATGTAAATGACACCACAGAAATGCAATCAGCAAAACCCAGAGTGTAGGAAAATAATATGATTAATGGCCTTCTTTCTTCAATAAATAAAGTGCAAGAGAAAAACAGAAGTAGGAATTGGAGGCAGAACATGTAGATTTATCAACCAAATCCAGTGTGTGGCTCCTGATATATCAATTATGATAGCATATTGATGAGAAAATAGAGGAAGTTTGAACACTGACTAAACATTTGATGATTTTAAGGAATGATGGGTTTTGTTTTTTTTTAAGTATAATAATGGTATTGTGATTATGTCTTAAGCAAGAGTTCTTATCTTTTAGAGACATTGAAATTTTATGTTTGAAGTGATATTGTATGGGGTTTGCATCAGTATAATATGGAGAGGAAAGAAGTATTTGCATGGAAAATTAGTGCTTTGATTTAATGATTGCTAAAGCTGAGTGGTAGGTATATAGAGATTCTTGCACATTACTTTCTTCTTTTTTATTTGTTCAATATTTTCCATAACATTAGCAAAAAAGGAAAATATTGAACACTGCCTTAGTAATTGTATTTCTCCCATATATTTAGCTGTTACAGTAAGATTTTTTCTTTTCTTTTCTGTTTTGTTCTTTTTTCTTTTTTTTGTCATAGACGTCTCTGTACTTTGCTTCATGAGATAAAACCTTGTGGGCTTCATGCCTCTATTTGGCAATGGTCTCTAACAGAAAATGTGCTCAGATTTAGGGATTATATGGTTAATCTATCCAAAAAACACAAAACTTCAGAAGTTCATTGAAAGTCCCATTTATGCATATCTTTTATAGCTACTTATCTCTTCCAGTTAAGATGCTTCACAAAGCAAAGTAATGATTTTGCGAGGATTCCAGCCACTGACCCAAGCACACCTCTGCTCAGCCTCAATAGAATAGTCAAAGAGTTTTATACCCTATCAGACAAGAATTACTGACCCTAACCAGTAGGAAGCAGCTACAGAAAAATAACCATTGCCCTTCAGCTCCCTCTTAAGAATAAGAATGAAAAACTCTCTGAGGGAGAATTTGACGCAGGTTAGAACACAGAACTGAGGGAAAGGCAAGATGCCCTGGGAAGGCACTAGAGCAAAAAAGATAAAACAGCCAGTCCTGTGTGAAGCTCCTACTTGCAATCACCCATCTTTGTCTCCAACTGAGAGCTACCAATGACAGCAGAAAGTCCTGCCAATAAGGGAGGAATCTACTGCCTCTTGAAGACAACAAATAATGAGAGGCTCATTTGTTACCTGACTATTGCATGTTTGCAGACTCCCTCTCCTGATCCCCACTCAGGCTGGCAGACACTCAGAAACAATGAGAATGTTGTGTTTCTGATCTTTCTTTTGCATACTCAGAACCAATGATATTGTTGCAACTCACAAGTCTACATTTACATGGAGAAAGGAAGGGTGAAGGGCAGCCTTAAAAAGGCTACATGCCCAGCCCCAGTGCATGTCTCCTTCTTGAGCATGCCTGCACTTCTGTCTTGAGTGTGTACTTTTGCTTTACATTAAACTCTTTACTTGCTTGATTAAAAAATAAAGGAGGAGGTCTGCTCAAGCCCAAAGATGTGACAGTGTCATGCGTAGGAAATCATGTAAAATTAAAGGACAATTCAGTGTTATACTGCACTGGATAAAGGCCCAAACCTAACCTTGGAAATCTTGGTCTCTAGTGATCAAATGATAAATGGAATATATAACTTCATTTCAAAGATCTTTAATTAGAATGATTGTCATTAAGGTAGAAAACTAGAAGTTTGCTTAAGACTACGTAACAGGTATATGAGTTATAATAAATTTCTACACGTTTTTTCTTGAGGGAAGGTAGCCCATATTTGATGATGAGAATGAATGTGCCAGGGTTTGGTAGAGGTGCACAGGATTTGTCAAACGATTTCACTCACTTACAACTTGACTATTGTCTTATTCGTTTCAAGGTCATGTGACATCCTTGCTATGGGATCAGAGGTAACTGCTTATCTATAGAAAATGTTCAAGAGCCAGCTAAATTTATCCATTTCCCTGAGAATCAATACTTGAATTCAGCATATTAAGTGTTCTCTACAGATACTATGGACTAGGGCTGAGGTATTTCATGCCCCTTGGGAGCTCATAAGTTAGTCTGTTTCAACTTTAAACTGCAGTTTTAGTTGGATGTACTTCTGTTTTAGATCTGTCATTCAGTGATATGTCATAGAGACTCAGTGGCAGAAAGCTTGCACCGTACATTGGTTAGGAGCATCGACGATGGATCCAGGATGTCTGGCATTAGATCCCAGTTTTATTTCTTACTAGCTGTGTGACCTTAGACAAGTCACTTAATCTCTTGGTGCTTCAGTGTTTTACAGCAACAAAATGAGGATGATAATCATAATGCCCACCTTATCAGGTTGTTTTAAAGGTTAAATGAGTTAGGAAGTGTGAATTTCTTAGAATCATGCCTGGATAGGTGATAGCTATTGTTTTATTCTGGCTGTTTCTATTTTAAGTACAGGAAATGAAATTCAGCATTACTGAAGAAATTCAACACATTGGAAAGTCAGAAACAAAGACTTTTAAAAATAATAGCTTCATTGACATATATTCACATAGCATAAAATTTACCCTTTTAAATTGTGTGACTCAGTGGATTTCAATATATTCACAAAATTGTGCAACTATTGCCCCACTAGCTAATTAACTGAAACTCTATATCCATTAGCAATCATTCCCAATTCTTCCTCTTACAGTCCCTGACAAACAGTATTTTGCTTTCTATCTATGGATTTGCCTATGTTAGAGATTTCATAAAAAGTGACTTCTTTCACTTAGCATAATATTTTCTTGGTTCACTCATGATGTAACAAGTAAAATTATTTCATTCCTTTATATGCTTGAATAATATTTCATTATATGTATAAATGGCATTTTATTTTTCCATTTATTAGTTGATGCACATTTAACTTTTTTTACTTTTTGCTTATTATGAAGAATGCTGCTATGAACATTCATATACATGTTTTTGTGTGGACATATTACTTCATTTCTCTTGGGTGTATATCTAGGAATGGAATTGCTGGGTCATGTGGTAAATCTATGTTTAACAATTTGAGAAACTACCAAACATTTATTTTCTAAAATGGCTACACTATTTTACAATACCATCAGAATTGTGTGAGGGTTCCAATTTCTCTACATCCTTACTAACACATATTATTTTCTGTGCTTTTTATTTTAGCCATCCTAGTATTTGCAAAGTGGTATCTCTCTGTGGTTTTGATTTGCATTTTCCTTATGACTAATGTTGTTGAGTTGTTTTTCATATATTTCTTGACCATTTGTATATCTTTGGAGAAATGTCTATTAAAACTTCATGTTTGAATAGAGTCATTTGTCTTTTTATTGTTAAGTTGTAAGATTTTTTATATATGCACAAAGAAATTATTGTTGTTTTTATAACATATAGAAATGTAATATTTTTGACAGTAACAGTAGTCATACAAATTACCAAACCTGACTCAGGCAAAAATCTGAATAAACTTATAACAAATAAAGAAGTTGAATATTAGTAGTAATAATAATAATAAAACAAATTTGCACAGAGAAAATCCCAGGCCCAGATGGTTTCACTAGTAGTTTCTACCAGTTGTTATTTAAAGAAAAAATGACATCAATCCTTCACAAAATATTCTTTAAATGAAAGAAGATGGAAAATTCCCCCATTTAACTCTACGAGTCCAATATTAGCCTGATATCAAAAGCAGAAAAAGGTATCACAAGAAAATTAAATTACAGACCAAAACCCTGTGAATCTTGATGCAAAATCTTCCAGATAATACTAGCAAACCAATTACAGCAACACATATAAAAGGTTATACTTCATGACCACATGGAATATATCCCAGCAATGTAAGGTTGGTTTAACATCCAAAAATCAATTAATGTAAGAAACCATGACAATAAAAATAGGTCAAAAACCACATGATCATCTCAATAAAGAAAAAACATTTGTCAAAATCCGGCGCCTTTCTATGATCAAAACACTCAACAAATTAGGTATAGAAATGAACTTCTCAACTTGATAAAGGATGTATTTGAAAAACCTACAGTTCCATCATTCTTAATGGTGAAAGATTGAATGTTTTTCCTCTAAGGTCAGGAATAATATGAGGATGGGATGTTTATTCTTCTTGCCAATTCCATTCATCATTTTACTGGAGGTTCTATTCAGAGCAACTAGGCAAGAAAAATAAATAAAATGCATTCGTGCATCCAGATTCAAAGGAAGAAATAAAGCTATTCACAGATGGCATGGTCTTGTATATAGAAAATCCTAAATAAACCATAAAAAATTTTATAAAAATTTTATAAATAATGAATGAACTAAGCATGTGTTCTTGTATACAGAACATCCTTAAATAATCCACCAAAACACCATTGCTAAATGAGATCAGCAAGTGCACTAATTAATACAAAAAAACAAAACAAAACAGTATTTCTATGCACTGGCAATGAACAATCCAAAATTGAAATTGAGAAAAATTCAATTTTTAATAGGATCAAAAGAAATAAAGTACTTAGGAATAAATTTACCAAAAGAAGTAAAAGACTAGTACACTGAAAACTGTAAATCATCAATGAAAAGAAATTAAAGAAGATTTAAATAAATACACAGATATCTCATGTTCATGAACTAAATGATTTATTTTGTTTGGATAGAAATACTCTCCAAATTGATCTCAGATTCAGTGCAATCCCTATCAAAATCCCAACGGAATAACTTTTCTCAGATATTGACAAGATGATTCTAAAATTCATGTGGAAAGTCAAGGGACCCACAATCATTAAAACAAAGTTATAACATAGTATCAAACTTGGAAGATTTGCACTTCCCAATTTCTAAACTTACTACAAATCTATTGCAATTAGGATAGTGTGCTTCTGGTATAAATATAGCTATATGGATCATTGGAATATTTTTGAGCATCCAGAAATAAAACTTTACTTTTATAGTTAATTGATTTTCAACAAAGGGTGCCAAGACAATGAAATGGAGAAACAGTATCCTTTCAACAAATCACATTGTCACAACTGAATATTCACATACAGGAGAATGAACTTGTCCCTTGTCTGACACTATACTCAAATATCAACTTGAAATGAATAATAGACCTAACTGTAAGTCTAAAACTATAAAACTCTTAGTAGGAAACTTAGGAGTAAATCTTCATGACTTTGGGTTAAGTAAAGCCTTCTTAAATATGACAATTAAAATATAAGTAAAAAAGGAAAAAGCAGATACTTTGGATTTCATCAAAATTAAGTATTTTTCTGCAAATGATTTAATCAAGAAAGTGTAAAGAACAAGAGAAAATATTTGCAAACTAAGTATCTCCGAAGAGATTTTTATCCAGAATATGTAAAAATGATTACAACTCAATAACAAGAAGACAAATAGCCCAATTAAAACTGGACTCAATGCTTACATTAAAAAATAAAAAAGAGCTAAATTTGAAGATGTAACTGCACACTTGGAGGTACTACACAAAAAGAGCAAACTAATCCCAAACCAAGCTGAAGGAAAGAAATAGTAAAGATCAGAGCAGAAATATATGAAATCGAACAAAAAAATAAATAGAGGAAATCAATAAAACCAAAAATTTGTTCTTTGAGAAGATCAACAAAATTGACAAACCCTTACCTAGATTGACAAAGAAGAAAAGAGAGAAAATGCAAATAAATAAAATCAGAAATGAGAGAAGGGACAATATCATGGACCCTGCAGAAATAAGAGACATCATAAGAGGATACTATGAACAACTGTATGCCAAAAAACTAGACAATGTAGACGAGATGGGCAAATTCCTAGAAACATGAATCACCTACACTTACCCTAGAAGAAACAGAAGACCTCAACAAACCAATCACAAGTGATGAGACTGAAATAGCCATCAACCCTCCCCCCCAAAAGATGAAAAGCCTTTTTGCAGAAATTGAAAAGTGAATATTCAAATTTATTTGGAAGGGTAAGGGGCCCCAAATAGCCGAAAATGTCTTAAAACAGAAGAATGAAGTTGAGGGACCCTCACTTCCTGACTTTAAAGCATATTACTTAGCTACAGTGATAAAAACAGCATGATACTGGCATAAAGACAGACACATTGACCAATGGAACTGAATCAAGAACTCAGAAATAGACCTCACAGCTAAAGTCCAGGGATTTTTGACAAGGCTGTTGAGCCCACCCAGCTGGGCCAAAACAGTCTATTCAACAAATGATGCTGGGAGAACTGGATAGCCATATCCAAAAGAAAGAAAGAAGATCCCAGTTACACATCTTATATAAAAATTAACTTGAAATGAATCAAGGACCTAAATATAAAAGCAACAATCATAAAACTCCTAGAAGAAAATGTAAAAAACTGGTGGGAATGTATAACGGGACTGCCACTGTAGAGGACTGTTTGGCAGTTCCTAAGGAAGTTGAATATAGACTTGCTATGTGACCCAGAAATTGCTAGGTATAGACCCAGAAGAACTGAGACCAGTGACATGAATAGAAATCTGCACTCCGATGTTCATAGCGGCATTACTCACAATTGCCCAAACTGGAAACAACCCAGGTGTCCATCAACTGATGAATAGATAAACAAATTGTGGTGGCATACACATGATGGAATATTATGCAGTGCTAAAAAATGAATTCGTGAAGCATGTGAAAACATGGATGAACCTGGAGGATCCACGTACAAAAGGACACACACTGTATGATTGCGCTATTATGAGCTAAATATGTTATGTAAATCTATGGAATTAATAATTAGAATAGAGGTCACCAGAAAATAGAATGAGGGTAGAGAATGGAAAGCTGATGGTTTATCTGTGCAGAATTGGTTAAAAGGTTGTTTGTAAATCTTTGGAAATGAATGGAAATGGTGAGTGCACATCATGGTGTTTGTGACTAGCAGAGTTATTGTATGGGCATGGCAGTGGTTGAAAGGGAAAGTCTAAGGACAGTTATATTACTAGAAGGAAAACTTAAAAAATGTAACTTGGGACTGTATAACATAGTGAAACCTCATGGAAAATACAAATATGGGTGATATTGCATATATATGACTGTTTTTACAAAATATAAATACAAATAAAATAGAGAGAAGGAAACAGAATAGCAGCTATGAACGGCAGGGGCAGCATGGAGAGACTGAGAGGTAATGAGTTTTGCTTGTTTGTTTGTTTGGTTTATTTTTGTGTTTTAGTATTGTTTTATTGTTGCTGGAATAAAAGATGCCCTAAGAATGACTGGAGTGATGAATGCACATCTATGTGATTGTGCCAAATGCCATTAATTGTACACTTTGGATGGATTTATGCCTCATTATTATGTATCAATAAAATTGATCTGTTAAAAATGGGCTAAGGGTATGAGTTGATATTTCTCTAAAAAGATATATAAATGGTAAATAAGCACAAGAAAAGGTGTTCAGTCTCATTAGTCATTTGATAAATGCAAATCAGAACCACAGTGAGATACCACTTCACATCCACTAGGATGGATGGCTTAAAAAAAAAGTCATACAATATCAAGTGTTGGCAAGAATTTGGAGAAATCTGAACCTTCATAAAATGCTGGTGGCATTGTAAAATGGTGTAGCCGTTATTAAATGTTAAACATAAAGTTACCACTTGACCCAATAATTGTATTCTTAGGCATATATTCAAGAGAAATGAAAATGTGTATATACTAGCATTCTTAATAACTGACAAAAATTGGGAACAGCTCAAATGTCCATCAACTTATAAATGAATAAATGCAGTATATCCATGCAATTATATATAATTCAGTGATTTAAAAAAATCAATATAGACTGAAAGTAGGTTAGAGGTTGCCTAGGTCTTGGGGTTGGGGAAAAATGAAGAGTAAATGCTAATGAGCATGGGGTTATTTTTTGAAGTGATGAAAATGTTTTAAAATTTATTGTGGTGATAGTTGCACTTAAATGGATGCGTTATATGGTATGCGAATTATATTTCAATAAGGCTTGTATATAAAAAAAATTACCTGCTGAGATACAAATTCCAGAGAGAAGATGAAGTATTTGTCTTGGCTGGGGTTTAAGAGGAGAAAGTTACCAATGTTTATCTTAGAAAAGAGGGATTATATTTTATCCCCTTTGGGCCAAATCTTAAGTTTGGGAGAGTGTAGGCACTCAGATTCAAGCATCTAAAGGAGTAAACATCTGTGCCCAGTTCCTCTCTGGAGCAATGGGAGACAGCAATGCCCCTACATGTCTGCAATGCTAGTGACTTTTAGCTCATGAGAGCAGAGATAGCTCTACAGCTCTCCTAAAGAGATGGGGCTGAGCATGCTTCAAGGTCCCAGGTGACCTGATGAGAGCCCATCAGTCATATATCATGGACTTCTCAGCATCTCTCAGCCTCTTCTGTTCCATGGAGCCTTGGCTGATTGTCTGCTCTTGAACCCTTTGCTTCTCTCACCACTTCTGGATTCACCAGCCTTGGGTCCAGTTAACAAAGTGGCTGTCCATGGAGAAACTCAAACCGATTGGACCTGAACCACTGAGTTCCTTTCTTTTTCTGATGGTCCAGGCTTTCTGTCAGCCTGTTCAGAGATGTCACACTCCCGCCTGTCTCCTTGCTGCATGGTGGCAGTTAATCTTGAAGCACTACAGGCACAGTCCTGCAATCACTTTCTACAGCTTTCCATCCTTCCCTGCCTCATTCTTCTTCTCCTCTCTCTCTGCTTTGAGATTGCACTTCCCAATAAAGCCTAACAAAGTACACTTAAGCATTGCTTCAGGCTTTGTTTTCCCAGCATGGGCTAAGCAGGAGACAAATGCTTTCCCATGTGGCTTAGTGGTGTAATGTGACGGGAGAGCAGCAGCAGACCTAGAAGGCAGAAGCACAGCAGAAGGCTGTGGGAGTGGGAACATGCCCCCGGATGCCAGGCCCACAGCTCAGATGGAGTGTCATTTGTCCCAGGGTGTTCTGCTAAGTCCAGAGACTAACCCTTCTCTCCATCCCCCCCTCCACATTAGCCCCCAAAACTTAACTATATCCCAGGGTAAAAGACTAATTCACTGAATTTAATTTTCTGAATTTAAAACTGAAATGACTGTTTACTGAGAACTGATTGCAATTACCTTTTGCTATCATAAGAAAGAAATCTTGAAAGAGAAATTAAACTCAGTCATAGAAAAATGGAGAAAGCCTCTTTTGTTGTACATGCAAGTCCATACCTTAAAATCCATTCATTCTCTTACCTCTCTATAACACACATACATGCACACACACACATAAGTAACAAAATTGAAATCTTAAAATTTTATTTAGCATTATATTGTTAACATTTTCCCATCCCATTATGTTTTTTCCAAAAACATGGTATGTAGTGAATGCATCAAATTTTATCAAATGGCTAACCATAAATAATCAATGTCCTGTTGATTATGGGCCATTTATACAGTTTCAAATTTTTCACTATTGGAAATATTGTGAGGATGAATTTGTTGTTATATTTTGTGCTCATTAAATCATTTCCTTAATGTAAATTTCAAGAATTGGAAATGTCAGGTCAAGAGGTTCAAAGAATATTTGGGTTTAAAATGTGCCCTAGTAATGGATCCTGATATTGATTACAATTAAATTGAGTTTAAAGAGAATAAAATGTATATGTACACTCTTTTAAAAAAAAATGTGGTTCAGTAAAATTGATTAAGGGAAGCCTCTGTTTGGGTTGTCAAAATTATGCCAAGACAAATCCTTATGTACCACTATGGGTATCATTTGGAAGCACATGCTGGATTGGATATTGAGAGGCCATTCATCAAAGGAAATGCATAGCCCAAGTCCTTCAGGCTGGTCTTTCTTTCCTGATAAAGTCCTGGGGGGAAAAAAAAAGTAATTTGGAAAAAATATGCTACTCTATTCATGCTTGGAATGAAAATACTAAGTGCAGAAATACCATTTTGATAATAAAAGACTATAATTAAAATCATTCACACATTCTAATGTGAAATTGCAATCAAATATGACAGATAATTATAGATGAAGATATTGGTAAGAACAAGATCTTGGTGTTTATCTCCAAAGAGGAAATTTGACCTTGATCTTTCTCATCATGATCCCTCTGAAAGTCTGACTACTGTGATTTACTTTATGCTGGAGCCCCATAAGGACTGGACCTCTTTTCTGAAGCATGCTTCATGATTTCAGAGGAGATCTTGTGTGCTATTTGATGAGGAGAGCCAAGCATAGGAGAAAGAATTTACCATCTGAGTTCTGACTCTGCCACTCACTAAAATAGGAACTTGGGCAATTTCTTTAAATTCTGAGAGAATCAATTTTCTGAACTGTAAATGGGAGTCTTTAAAGCAAACTTGCAGGGTAGCAGTAAGGATTAAATTGTATTCAAGAAGGAAATCCTCTGAGGCGAAGAGCATGGTGGGTGTGATAAACAGTAGCTTCTGTAATGACACCCAGTCCTCAGGGATCCAGAAGGAGCAAGAAAGAAGGGTTGTTGCAGAGGGGGAGCAAGTCCTCAAAGGTCTCCTATGTAGGTGACTTCCTCCTTCCCTTGAGTCCCTTAAAGAAGTGAAAAAGGTGTTTTCCTAATTATTTCTCTGTTAAAAGTGAAAGAGGCATTTCTCCAAAGAAGATATGCAAATGGCTGAGGAGCCCAAGAAAAGTTGCTCCACATCATTAGTCATTAGGCAAATGCAAATTAAAGCCACAGTGTGATAAGTGAGATAAGAATAGCCACTAGGATGGCTATATGATATAATAAAATAAAATAAGGAGAATGAGAAATGTTGCTGAGGATGTGGAATAATTACAAGTCAGGTATTGCTGATGTGAACATAAAATGGGAAACAGTTTGACAGTCCTTCAAAAAGTTAAACATAGAGTTACCATATGGTACAACAGCTCTAATCCTAGGTATATACACAAGAGAAATAAAAACATGTTCATGGAAACAAAGTGTACACAGCTGTTCAGGGCAGCATTATTCATAATATCCAAAAGGTGGAAGCAACTCAAATGTTTATCAACTGAAGGGTAAAAAAACATGTGTTATATACATACGATGAGTATATAGCCATAAAAAAGAATAAAGTTCTGATACACGCTATAACATGGGTAAACCTTGAAAACATTAAGCTAAGTGAAAGAAGCCAGCCACAAAAGGATGAATATTGTATGATTCCATTTATATGAAGTTTCCAGAATAGGCAAATCCATAGGAACAGAAAGCATTTTTCAGAGAATGGGGCTTTAGGGGAATGGGGAGAATGGTTTAATGGGTATAGGGTTGCACAACATCGTGAATATACAAGTGCCACTGAAATGATCACTTTAAAATATTAAAAGGGTGAACTTTCTGTTATGCGCATTTTAACATAATATAAAAAGTAAAACAGAGCATTATTGAGCAATGCTTCATACTAGGGAAGCCATGGGATACAGCGAAAAAAGCACCATGATGTGGTTTGATAACATGATGGTCAAGTCTTGGTTCTGCTGACACCCTAAACAAGTCAAGTACCATTTCACAGCCTCAGTATCATCACCTGGAAAATACTAATAGTACCCACATATGTATCTGAGAGAAAGCTCAGAAAGATTAAAATAAGATTCATATAGATGTGGGACCTGGTCTATGACAGCTACTGCTGCTGCTGCTTCTCATTGTCATCATCATTCTGGCAGCTTCACCATGTCAGCGTCATTGTCATTGTGGTGCTGTCACCAGTGTCAACTAGTGTGGATGATACAGTGTATATCAAATGAGTGTAAGATGATTTGGTTCATCATAGTTCATTGATGCATTCATTAAACGTTTCCTGAATGTCTATTCTCTGCTAGAGACAATAATGAGTAGAGCCTAGTTTGGGGAAGACAGATATGCTGGGATGAGTGGATGTGATGTCAGGAAGACCAAACAGAAGGAATTAATCCATTTTTCCAGGAGCATTTCAGAGAAAAATGTTGTTCATGTGGACTAGGGCAGTTGGATACAACTTTAAGGAAGAGGCTGGACCTGAACTGGGCCTGGCAGGAAAAGGAAGCAAATTGTGAGAGGATCAGCAAAGGCAATGGAGTGAGGAGTGGATCCAAGGCCATTTTAGCCCCACATGAGGACAGGAGTGAGGAATTCATACAAGGCAGATGGAGACAAGTTGGGAAAGGATGGTGGGGTCAGTTTGGGCAGAATCTCAAACGACATGGCGAAGCATCCTTTAGGTGTTAGGGAGTCACAGAGGATTCTTATCTCAGTATGCTCATCTGTAAAATGGAGCTAATAAAAACATCTGCCTCAAAGGGCTTCTTGTGAGGGTTAATTGAGATCATACATGTAAAACTCTTAGAACAGTTTTGTAAATACTAAGTGCTCAATAAATCCCATGTGTTATTATTATTAAGCAATATGTGTGCAGAAAGAATTGGAAAGAGGAAAAATGCAAAGCAAAGCAAACGATTGAGAAATTATCTCTGCAGTTTAGGTGGAAGGGACCTGAACTTTGATTTTGAGCAAGAGAGGAGATAGAAGACTTGACAGTTTATAGTAAAGAGAGACTCACGGCATTATTTCTTACTTACAATTATTGCTAATAAGAGTGATAGCTAAGAGGCCAAATTTCAAATAAGTTTATGAAATGTTTTATATTATATTTTGTTCCTGGAGATTCAAAATCAACATTGGTTTAATAAGAGCTCTGGCAATTCCTGCAGAAAAACAAAAGCCCATGGAATTGCATTTATCCCAACATCTGTCAACTTACTTGAGCATGGAGCATGTAACCATACTACAGAGCCCTGTGCCAAGGAGCCACACACTGGAAGACCTGGAGACAGGCCCTTCCAAGGGTGGTCCAAACAGGGCATGTCTATCTCCAATGCAGTGATATTCAATGTGGGTCGAGTGAGCTCTTAGGGATACAGTAAGAGAGGGAGTAGTTAATATAAGACCTTCCCTCTCTCTTCCTTCATCTCTGTGTGCTGCCCTTGCTAGTGAGGAGCAGAGAGCATTTTACACTTTTAAACTTAGAGTGCAAGAAAGTGACCTGGAAGCAAGGCTTAACTGCTGCTTTTTGAAAGAGGGAAAGAAACTCCATCCTAGCAAATGTCAAATATACCTTGCAGATATTTTCCCACCGTGGAGGGTCTCTGTCTCAGACAGTTTTCAAAATACAAGCAAGAGGG
Source organism: Cabassous unicinctus (assembly GCA_029593785.1). NCBI lineage: Eukaryota > Metazoa > Chordata > Mammalia > Cingulata > Chlamyphoridae > Cabassous > Cabassous unicinctus. Next base: position 31,003 of record JAQZBX010014150.1, read on the forward strand.
TGAAAGGGGGATCTCTCTAATTTCTTTTCATTTCCCCAGGTAATAACGTTCCTGAGTGAGTTACTCAGCTGCTTCCTCTGCCAGGCTATTAACCTCTGAGCACTCCTGCTGAGCTTCCCTTTCTGCTCATGGAAGGAACTGGTGGACCCCGTGCTGGGTGAACGGTGCTTCCCTCTGCTGAAGAGCTGCCATGGATATTACTTCTCCTCACCTTTACTCCAAGGGCTTATTTTTTTAAATGAGAAATAGAGTGTGAGGGAAGACATCACTGAGAAGGTGTCTTTAACTGACAAAAGAAGGAGGGTGATGACATAACTCTCTGTAAGGGTCCAGTGAAGTTAAACTAAGGGAGAGGCCAGTGTTCCTATTAGGAAATGGATATGGGCTTCTTCAGGTGAAGAAGTACATTTGGAGGTAAATATGAAAGGAAAGTGAAAGAGAAAATTCAACAAATATTAACTGAATGACTGGATGGATGGATGGATGGATGGATGGATAGACAGGTAGAAGATGGATGGAAATCACATGGTGCAATCTAATGGAAAGTTGACCATGTTCATGAGTGACAAAGAAAGAGTTTAGGTTAGATAGTTAACTTTTAGAAACTGTTCTTCTCAACATTATGGTCTTCAAGCTAGCCCACCATGAAAATTGTAGTCACCCCAATGATGATATTGAACATTTAACAATAATAGCTGTGTTTTTTATGAACATATGTGTCATCTTATTTATATACATGATATGGTTCCTTTCTTTTATGAATTCTATGAGGTAAGTATCATCTCTCTTATTTTACATATACCAAAATTGAAACTCAGATACCATATTCATTGAAATTGACACCAACAATGGTAAGACATAGAATTTTAAAACATGCAATGGCCCGTTAACAAAAATCATGGTAATTATAATAGTAAGACATATCTCAAATTCAGGAATTTTCAAATGGGGAAGGAGTGTATCCAAATGGCTGAAATACTGTAGCTAGGGCAACATGACTGCAGTCACTCAGCTGGTCTAAAGTAGATCCAGGCTATGAACCTATGCCACCACGAAAACAGACACTACACCCTTACACTTGTAGCAATCATCATGGCTGCTGCTTCCCAATCCCATCCCACCTGATCAGTCTGGCCCCTCTTTCCTCCCTAAGGCTTGACAACTTTTCGGGCTCACAGCCCTGCTCCACACTTGCATGTACCTTCCTGGCCCTCAATGTCTGGCTTCATATCCAGACTTGGTGTAGAGTCTCTTCCCATTTAAAACTACCTTGGAACCAAATCCCAGTGCTGGACAATATCTTAGGGATGATTAATATAGGATCTGGCAGTCAAGTCCCCCAAAACCTGGATGAGAAAATAAAGAGTTTAATGGAATGCTATCTTTAGCCATGAAAACCATTAAAATTCACTCATAAATAACTTGCTTTAAGTCTTCAGTACAGATCCCAGAAACTTTAGCTGCCCATGGGCAGACTGTGTTTGGATGATCCACATCTATATTTAACTGACCCCATCTGTGGGTGGGCCAGAGGAAAGGTTTATATAAGACTATACTGTAGGGAAGCGGGAGTGGCTCAGTCGATAGAGTCGCTTCCCGGGGCCTCCTTGTGAGGGCAGGCTGGCCCGCGCAGCCTAGTGGGCTAATGCAGCAAGCCCTCACAACAGGAAGCGGGTGTGGCTCAACCGATAGAGCCCCCGTTTACCATGTGTGAGGCCCCGGGTTCGCTTCCCGGGGCCTCCTTGTGAGGGCAGGCCGGCCCGCGCGGCGCGAGGGGCTGATGCAGCGGGACCTCACAGCGAAGGGAAGATAAGCAGACATAGAGAAGACACACAGCGCATGGACACAGCAAGCACAAGCAGCAAGAGGGGGATACATAAATAAATAAATAAATCTTTAAAGAAAAAAAAGACTATACTGTAAAAGTTAAGGGATCTAACACAAATTCTCCTTAAGAGCTGCTGATGCTTAATTCAGTTATCAATGGGTTTAGTAAGATAGCTTAAATCTCTTAATAGTTTCTAACTTTTGGTAATTTGAGTGAGTAATAATTTTGACAAGTTTGGAATTCCTATTAGGAGCTATAAGATTCAGGAGAAGGAAGGAGTTTTAAGTCCATGACCTCCTCTTTATGTCCTGTACAATTCTATACGCCTCCATCCCTCTATCTTCTCAGGAATTGAAGCACCTGGATTCTGTGCTCAGGCAGCCACATCTCCTCCTGCCCACTCTGGACATATATTGTAGGGAAATCACAGGAAATCCTAACAGAGCCCTCCTCCAATCCCTCTGTTATATGGAGCATACAAGTGGGAATCTCCACACCTCCTCAGGATTGCCTTGTGTAAAATAGGAATGGAGATTCCTGCCTGGAAGATTTGTCGCCATAACTTAGTGACATGATCAATAAGATCAACAAGTGCCAATTACTGGAATTCCACTTTTTATTTGGAGTTTGAACATGTAATTTTAGGCATAGATGCTTCATATCTGTATGAGGCTAGGTTTGTGTCTCCAAGCAGTAAAACAATTTGGGAATGTGTGTCCTCATAGTAAAGCAATTGGGGGATTGCTAAAGAATTCCTTCATGTGTGGAGATTACTTGAGTAGGGTGGGATCCAGTCAAGCTTTGCATTGGAAGAACTGACCTAAATGCTGACCTTCCTCCTGTCACAGGGCATGGCCCTATCCTGTGCTTCTCTCTTCAGCCAGGCCTCTGGAAGGGTTGTCTACACAACTTGACCTCATATCCTCACTCTTCTTTCTTCCCACACTTTTCAGTCTGGCTCCTCCCTGACCAGACCTTTAAAGCAGTCTACTGGTTTCCACCTCCCATTTTCCCTAAGGGACACTGGTCCTCCCTGTGATGGATTAGCTCTTTCAGAGCCTCAGGATGACTTAAGCTGGAATGGGGGTCTTTTGGCATGCAGAATTTTAGGAGTACAGTGTTCAATATGCCTGGGAAGTTGAGCAATGTTTTCTTACTCCAATATTTTATTAAAGGCCTGCTATGTACTTAGCAGTATGTTAGGCACCTACCATCCATTATTGACACTATTTCTCATACAAACTTTCAAGGCAGCTCTTCACGATATCTTTATCTCACCAGAGACAAGAAAAAATGTACTTTCAGCTTTGCCTTTTGTCCTGAGAGGCCCGGACTCACCTTCACTTTGGGAAGAAAGGGAGATTTCTGTTCTTATCCTGTTCAGTAACTTAATCTCACTTATCGATAAGCCAAATAGGCTATAATTGTTTTCCTTGGCATTTCAAGCCAAACCTAAAAAGACTTTAAAGTAACTAGACACTAGATGTACACTAATCGTACATTTTACCTTTTCTATACTTGATCTCAGGAGGCTGAGAATAATTCAAAGGAGTGTTTACTTAACAGAGGTATTCATATGCAATAAGCTGAGAACAAAGAAACCAGGGAATCGGTGATGCAGAAACATGTCCTTGTCATCCAGACCATCTGTCTTCAGGGGCCCTGGAGTCAGAAGAGGATGGGCCCTGAATTTCAAATTTCAATTTTTCTTATTTGTGAAGCATGTATCTTCCAGAGCTGATGCAAAGATGGAATGGGATGGTGCATGTAGGGCCCTACTGTGGAGCCTGCCACACAGAAGGATTCCAGCTGTGGTAGCTGCTATTATACCTGTTATAATATTATTATAGTAGAGTAGAAAAGGGGACGGGCTCTGGGGGATACTCCTGGAGCAGTTAAACATGGGCAATCACTTCCAACTTTCTGTGCCTGTGAAATGAGATTTAAAAATGTGGCAACCGTGTAGGGTCCTTAAAAGGATTTATAAGATCTGATACATTTAGCACAGTGCTTAGAGTGAATACTGAACAAATTTATATATTGTTCTTATTTTCTAGTCTGTTTCCTACATTTGTTGTCAAGAATCTGGGTTCTTAACCATGGGCTGTGTCTAAGCAGCCAAGGAAACTCTATCTAGCTTCTCTCTGCTCTAAACCTCCTTTGCTAAGAGAGAGCATTGGATTAGATGGTTTTTAGGGTCTCCAAAACCCTATTATTGCTCACTGGGAATCAGAACAGGTGGATCCTGGGTGTGAGAGGGCCACAGCTGGAATGGGTTCCTGGCAGCAAGAACCCTGCTGGAGTCCCCGCCAAGCAAGCCTGCCCTATTCTCAGCCACGCCCACTGAAGGGCATGCATGCCTGTCTGGAGAGTGGCTCCAGGCCACCTAACTTAGCTCACAACTGTCCTTGTTTCTTTATGCCCATCTCTTCCCCCTTCACTGCGGCAACCACAGCCAGAGGAAAACTGTCAGTTACTCAATGCCTTGTTGTTCTCTCAATTCAACTTTTGTGGAAAATATTTTTCACCAAAATCCCCTAAAAAGATTATGCAAGGAGAGGATGACATGGGTAGGGGTTATTAACACGATAAGGGCATGCACAGAGCCCTTACACTTATGAAAAATTACCATTTGAAGACTGGGTTGCTGCTTTCATTAAAACTCCCATTTCTCAGTTCCCTGGCCTTTAGCTTGAGAAATAACATGCCCAGCCCCTAGGGAGGTAATTAAGAAAGGAAAAGCATGTATTCAGTTGAGAAGTAGATAGAGGCAGGCAGCTCAGTCTTGGAAGTTCTCCCTGGCTCCAACCCCTGAGTTGAACAGAAGTGCCAGCTGCTTCTACCTGGGGCCCATAGCCAGCAGCTCCCTGTATAGGAACCGCAATGGGACTTCCACTGCCTCTGATCACGAATAACAACAGCCCTAGCCCTCCTTAAATCACCCAGGAAGTCCACAGGTAGGCATTAAAGGCCTTCTTTTACAAGTAAGTTAACTGGGGCTCAGAATAACCTGTGCTTTTGTTATGGTCTCTGGATCGAAAGGGAATAGGACTGACCTGCTGACCAGTCTAATGAGCCTTATCCAGTTAATAGCAAAGAAGTGCTTTCTTTTTCCCATTGAGCTTTCTGGCCATGGTCTGACACAGGCACACACATGCACATACACACACATACTTGGTGGTATACACTATCATTTTGTCCTCATGCAAGGAGAGGACATCAATTTTAACTCACAGACCAAGTTTAATCACTTGACTGTTAGACCACTTTTGAACACATCAGGGAAAAACGATCTGGTCGGTCAGCAATGTCTGCCAAGGACTCCAGAGAACAAGAAGAGGTGACAAAGGACTTAGGTATTTCCCTTACCAGGGAAAGCCCTGTTCATGACTCTGATTTAGGTTAGGCTCAGGCAATATCTAAGGTGACAGGGACATGTTCCTTTAGATTTGATTCACATCCTGCACACAGACACCCCCCAGCCATGATACCTGGTTCTTGGTGTTTTACAGTTTCTTGGGCCCCTCTGTCCATGTAGTACATTCTCAGGTTCATTTCCACCATGGGTCTTGGACTGTTGTATTTCCCAAGGATGTAAGCAGGTGATTTTGTCCAATTCTTGTTTCTATACTGATTTTGCCCACTCCCTGTCCCTGTAGCTAACTTTGCCCATTTCCTGTCACTGTTGTTGACTTTGCCCACTCCCTGTTCCTCTAGCTGACTTTGCCCAATCCCTGTCCCTCTAGCTGACTGTGCCCAATCCCTGCCCTCTAGCTAACTTTGTCCATTTCTTGTCCCTGTAGTTGACTTTGCCCATTCCCTGTCCCTCTAATTGACTTTGTCCACCCCCTGTCCCTCTAGCTGACTTTGCCCACTCCCTGTCCCTCTAGCTGACTTTGCCTATTTCATGTTGCTGTGCAAATATGGCCGATAGCGGATGGCCCTCTTTCCTCTTGGCTCGTGAATTACTGGAAAAGTGACCAAAGCACATGCCCAAACTGACCAAGAGTGAGATTGGGTGGCCTCATTTAGTGACAGCCCTCCTGTCTGCAGAGAACTTACAGAGCACATAGAATTGGTGAGGGATGCAGGCCAGAATCATTAAGCAGGTACATTCTGGGTTGTGCAACCCTGAGCCCTGGCTGCTTGCTTTCTTATCCCTATGCAGCTTTGAGGCACAGGGCTTTCTAAAAACTAGTGAGTTTAAAACATGTCTGAAAATTAATTGACCCTCTTCCCAACTAAATGTCAAGTCTAAGTCTCTTCCCCTTGAATATGGGCTGGCCTTATTAACTCACTTCATTTGAAAAGAATTTGATGATTCTGGGTGACTTCCAAGGCCAGGTCATAAAAGGACTTACAGCTTTTCCCTGGCACTGTCTCCCTTGAGATGCTTGTTCTTGGAACCCAGACTCCATGCAAGGAAGAGTCCAGACCATGTGTAGAGAGTACTCTGTAGGTGTTCTGGCCAACAGCCCCAACTGAGGTCCAGCCAGCATTAATCACCAGACATGTGAGTGAGGAAGCCTTCCTCATATCTCCAGCTCTGGCCACCATCTGACTGCAACTGCAGAGAAACCCACCCAACTGTGCCCAGCCAGCCCCCAGAACTCAGAGACATAATAGGAAACAATTGTTGTTTTCCAGGACACTGATTTTGGGGTGTGGTAGAACAAAAAGGAGTGTTTAGAGGTCAGAGGGCTGAAGATGCATGTAAAGATATGTGCAATATTCCTGCTGCAAGAGGAATTTTAGCTAAATGAAATAACTTAGCTGTAGCTGAAGTCATAGTTGGTTGGGGCTATCGTTCTTGCTGCTGCTATCCTAAAAGCTGGGAGTGGGAGGGAAATGCTGCATCCACTGGGCCAAGAGGGAGGAGAATGGGTGAGAGACCTGACCCAGGACCTAGCCCCTCATCCTCTGGGATGACTCAGGGTGGCAGTGTTTGTGTTTGATCTGAAATTCCTACCAGAGCACGTGAAGCTCACTGCCTGGGAGCTGGCTGCTAGGGGCATGGGCTGCAGGTAACAGCAGGTGCTTCCACAAAAGGTAGGTCTCTGGATCCAGCTCAGCCAACTCTTTTGAGCAAGATCTGGGAGCTCTGTGTGTATGTGTGTGTGTGGGGTGGGGGCAGTGATGGTAGTGGAGCATCTCACATATCCTTTTGATTACTGGGCAGAGTTTGTCATGTTTTGCTTCCTTGTTCCCCACACTACCACCCATACCCCACCCCACCCACATCACTTCCCAGGCTGCCAGGTGAGCTGTTCATCCTCTCAGGTCTTCCTGTTTCAGGGTGGAGGTTCGTCTGACTTTCTGCAGCACTGGCCCCAAGGACAGAAAACAGTCCAGATTTTGATCAGGTCACACTCCACTCTTGTAGGACCTTTCAAGGAGGCTACAGAAATATGCTGCTTTGTGTGCTCAGCCTTTAGAACATGTTATTGTGAAAGTGGAATTTTCTGCCAGCCCCTCACCCCAGAACTCAGGTGTAAGTGCATAGGGGCTGGGTCAGTAAGGAGTCCCAATGCCAGGCTTGGGCTGCTGGTCAAATGCCTTTCCATCTAACCCCAGAAACGTCCTCTGTCGTTTCCCAGCCTGATGGGCCCTCTCACTTCCACCCCATTTGTATTAGTCAGCCAAAGGGGTGCTAATGTGAAATACCAAAAATGGGTTGGTCTTTATAAAGGGTATTTATTTGGGGTAGAAGTCCACAGTTACCAGGCCATAAAGCATAAGTTTCTTCTCTCACCAAAGTCCATTGTCGCGTGTTGGAGCAAGACAGCTGCCGACATTTGCCCAGGATTCAGGCTTCTTGGGTTCCTCTCTTCCGGGGGCTGCGTTTCTCTCCGGGCTTAGCTCCTGTTTCCTCCGCAAGGTCAGCTGTAGGTGATCAGGCGAACAGTTCGCTTCTCTTCTCCTGGGGCCTTCTTTCCAACATCAAAGCTGCTTCTCGAAAGACTGCTTCTCAAAACTGTTCTTGCCATGTCTTTTATATTTGATTCCCCACCCACCAAGGGGTGGGGCTCAACACCCTAATCATAACCTAATCATGCCCAGATTAACAGATCAGTTTACAAGCATGATCCAATTATATT
>JAQZBX010014151.1:0-26261 GCA_029593785.1 Cabassous unicinctus
TCCATTCTATCAGTCTATGTCTTTTGATTGGGGAGTTCAATCCATTAGCATTCAGTGTTATTACTGTAAAGACATTACTTACTTCATCCAATTTGACCTTCAGTTCTTTGTTGTCATATCATGCTATTATCTGTCTTCTTATCCTTTAGTTTACCCTTCCTAATAATCTTCATTCTAAACTCTTCTCCAAATCTCTTGCCCTTGTTTTTTCCTTTCAGGCTGTAGCACCCCTTTTAGTATCTCTTGTAAATTTGGTCTTTTGGTAACATATTCTATCAGTTTTTGTTTATCTGTGAAGATTTTGAACTCACCCTCATTTTTGAAGGACAGCTTTGCCAAACACAGAATTCTTGGCTGACAGTTTTTCTTTCAGTGCCTTAAATACATCATACTATTTTCTTCTCTCCTCATGATTTCTGCTGAGAGGCTGACACTTAATCTTACCGAGTTTCCCTTGTAAGTGATGCTTTGCTTTTCTCTTGCTGCTTACAGAATCTTCTCTTTATCTTCCTATTTGGGTGCCTTTTATTTCTTTATCTAGCCTAATTGCTGTAGCTAGAACTGCTGGCACAATACTGAATAACAGTGGTGACAGTGGGCATCCTTATCTTGTTCCTAATCTCAGCAGGAAAGGGTTCAGTTTTTCACTGTTGAGTACAATACTTGCTGTAGGTTTTCCATATATGCACTTTACCATATTAAAAATCTTCCTTCTATTCCTATCTTTTGGAATGTTTTTATCAAGAAAGGGTGCTGTATTTTGTCAGATGCCTTTTCTGCATCAATTGAGAGGATCATGTGATTTTTATTCTTCAATTTATCAATGCGGTTTATTACACTAATTGATTTTCTTGTGTTGAACCACCTTTACATACCTGGGATAAAACCCACTTGATCGTGGTGTACTATTTTTTTCATGTGCTTTTGGATTGGGTTTGCAAGTATTTTGTTGAGGATTTTTACCATCTATATTCATTAGAGATACTGGTCTGTAATTTTCTTTTTTTCATAATATCTTTTATCTGGTTTTGGAATTAGGGTGATGTTAGCTTCATTGAATGAGTTTGATAGTGTTCTTTCCTGTTCAGATTTTTGGAAGAGCTTGAGCAAGATTGGTATTAGATCGTCTTTGAATGATTGGTAGAATTCACCTGTGAATCCATCTTATCCCGGGCTTTTTTTCTTTGTGAGGTTTTTGATGACTGTTTCAGTCTCTACACTTGTGATTGTTTTGTTGAGTTCTTCTATTTCTTCTAGGGTCAGTGTAGGTGGTTCATGTTTTTCTAGGAATTAATCAGTCTCATTTACATTGTCTAGTTTTTTTGGCATACAGTTGTTCATAGTTACCCTTTATGATCTCTATTATTTCTGTGGGGTCAGTGGTAATGTCCTGTCTCTCAGTTCTGATTTTATTTATTTGTATCTTTTCTCTTTTTTTCTTGTCAGTCTAGTTAAGGGTTTGTTGGTTTTGTTGATCTTCTCAAAGAACCATCTTTTGGTTTTGTTGATTCTCTCTATTGTTTTTTTTTTTTTTAATTTCATTTATTTCTGCTCTGATCTTTATTCTAGCTTTCCTTTGGCTTGGTTTGGGATTAGTTCACTGTTCTTTTTTTGGTTCCTCCAGGTGAGCAGTTAGTTCTTCAATTTTGGCTCTTTCTTCCTTTATTTGTAAGCATTGAGGGCTATACATTTCCCTCTCAGCACTGCTTTTGCAGTGTCCCATAGATTTTGATATGTTGTGTTCTCATTTTCATTAGTCTCAAGACATTTGCTAAATTCTCTTGCAATTTCTTCTTTGACCCACTGATTATTTAAGAATGTGTTGTTTAATCTCCAAATATTTATGAATTTTCCCCTTTCTGTCCATTATTGATTTACACCTTCATTCTATTATGATCAAAGAATGTGTTTTGTATAATTTCAGTCTTTTTAAATTTATTGAGACTTGTCTTGTGATCCAACATATGGTCTGTCTTGGAGAAGTATCTATGATAGCTTGAAAGGAATGTATATCCTGCTGTTTGGGGGTGCAATGCTCTATAGATATCTGTTTGGTCTAGTTCATTTATCATATTATTCAAGCTCTCTGTTTCTTTATTTATCCTCTGTCCAGATGTTCTATCCAATACTGAGAGTGATGTATTGAAATCTCTAACTATTATTGTAGAGAAAAACAATTCTCCCTTCAGTTTTGCCTGTGTGTGGCTCATGTATCTTGCATCACTCAGGTTGGGTACATAAATATTTAGTATAGTTCTTTCTTCTTGGTGAATTGCCACTTTTATTAATATAAAATGACCATCTTCATCCCTTAAAGCAGTTTTGCATTTAAAATCTATTTTGTCCGATTTTGGTATCACTACTCCAGCTTCTTTTTGTTTACTATTTGCATGGAATATCTTTTTTCTAACCTTTCACATTTAACCTGGTTGTGTCCTTACATCTGAGGTGAGTCTCTTGTAGACAACATATAGATAGCTCATATTTTTTTAATCCATTCTTTCAGTCTATGTCTTTTGATCAGAGAGTTCAAGCCATTAACATTCAATGTTATTATTGTAAAAGCATTACTTACTGCATCCATTTTGTCCGTTAGCTTTCTGGTGTCATATCGTACTATTGTTTGTCTTTTTACCCTTTAATTTACTCTTCCTAATAATCTTCATTTTTACACTCTTCTCCAAGTCTCTCACTCTTGATTTTTTTCCTTTCTGGCTCTAGCACTCCCTATAGTGTCTCTTGTAATTCTGGCCTTTTGGTAACATATTCTTTCAGTTTTTGTTCGTTTGTTAAGACTTGAACTCACCCTCAGTTTTGAAGGACTGTTTGGATGGATACAATATTTTTTGCTGAAAGTTTTTCTGTTTCAGTACCTTAAATACATCATACCATTTTCTTCTCCCCTCTATGGTTTCTGATGAGAGGTCAGCACTTAATCTTTTCGAGGTTCCCTTTTATGTGATGTTTTTTCTTTTCTCTTGCTGCATTCAAAATCCTCTCTTTATCTCTGATATTTGTCATTCTGAATAGTAGTTGTCTCAGGGTAGGTCTTTTCAGATTTATCCTGTTTGGGGTGTGTTGTATTTCTTTGATATTGAAGTCTTTCATAAGGTTGTGAAGTTTTCAATCATTGTTTCTTCAAATATTCTTTCTGCCCCTTTTCCGTTCTTTTCTCCTACTGGGACACCAGTAATGCGTAAGCGTATGTGTTTCATGTTGTCATTCAATATCCTGAGACACTGTTTCATTTTTCACATTCTCTTCTCTTTCTGTTCTCCTGTCTTTTCCAGTTCACATGTTCTGTCTTCAAAATCACTAATTCTGTCTTCAGTCAATTCAAATCTGCTCTTATATGCCTCTAAAGCATTTTTAAACTCATCCATTGTGTCTTTCATTCGCATAAGGTCTGTTGTTTTACTTTGCAGGCTTTCAAATTGTTCTTTATGCTCACCTTGTGTCTTCTTAATATCCTTTATCTTTTTATTCATATTTTCTTTCCGTTCTTAGCATTGATTTTTAGAGAGTTGTGTGCTTATCATTGATTAATTGTCTCAAATTCTGTATCTCTTCAGGATATTTGTTTTTTCCCTTCATCTGGGCCATCTCTTCCTGTTTTCTAGTATGATTTGTAATTTTTTTCTGATGTGTAGGCATCTGAATATGTTGGTGAATTTATTCTGATGGCCAATTTCTCTCTCTTGCCTATTTTTTTCACAGCTTTTCTTTGATATTTGGTTCAACTTACTCTAAATTTTTACAGTTGCACAGATTAAGTTATCAAAATTGGGCCAGGGACTCATTAATGGAGTGCAGATTTTCTCCCAAGAGTTAGGGTACAGAGAGACCCCAGTTTTTTTCTGTGCAATTTCTAGACTGGCCAGCAGATGGGTCTTTTTTCGCACATTTTTCCATGTAGGTGTTTCAATCTCCACTTTATTGTGTTTATGCAATGTTGAGATTCAAATTGGGCTGTCCTTGCTGAATTCACTGAAGAAAAGCCCCTGACTTCCCTTTCTTTTTTCCCTTGTAACAGCTGACAGGGAGGAAGACACCTGTTTTCTCCTTAGTTGCCTGCAGTGAGCCAGGAGTACCCTGGCTTAATATTGTGGGGTTGGGGGATGGGATTTCTTCCCAGTTGCTGTGGGTGTTTGGTAACTCATGTTTGTTTTTTCAGGTTCTTCTTTCTGTTCCTCAGCCTCCTGGGAGTTGTATAGCACTGTCCTTGTCTGCTGACTACCAAAGCAGGTCCCTTGGACAGCTTTTTGCTCTTTCTCTGTTGTTATTTGTGAGAGAGTTGAGGCCTGGCTGTCTACTCTGAGGCCATTTTCTCACAACTCCCTCTGATCCATTTGAGTTAGATTTTGTATACTGTATGAAGAAGAGGTCCATATTCATTAATTTGCATATAGATATCCAGTTTTCCCAGTATCATTTGTTGAAGAGACTATTTTTTCTCCATTGAATGGACATGTCACTCTTGTTAAACATCAACTGACTATAGATGTGAGGGTTTGTTTCTGAACTCTATATTTGATTCTATTGATCTACATGCTTATTCTTGGGCCCATGCCAGTACTATGCTGTTTTGATTACTGGAACTTTGGAATAAATTTTAAAATACTGAAGTGTGAGTCTTTTAAATTTGTTATTTTTTTTCAAGTTGGGTTTTGCTATTCAGGCCCCTTTACTTTTCCATATGAATTTGATGATTGGCATTTCCATTTCTACACAGCATGGTATTGGAATTTCTATTTGAATTGCATTGAAACCAAAAATTGTTTTGGGATTGACATCACAACAATATTTAGTCCTTTAATCTGTGAACACAAACTACCCTATCTTTTATTTAGGTTTTCTTTAATTTCTTTCAGCAATGTTTTATATTCTATGAGTAAATACTTTACTTCTTTGGCTAAATTTATTCCTAGATATTTCATTCTTTTAGTTGCTATTGTAAATGGAATTTCCCCCTTGATTTCCTCTCCAATTGTTCATTACTAGTGTATAGAAGCACCACTAAAGTTTTCAAGTTGATCTTGTACTCTGGCACTTTGCTGAATTTATTTGCTTTAGTAGCTTTTTTTGTAGATTTTTCAGGATTTTCTGTATACTGAATTGTGTCATTTGCAAATAGGGAAAGTTTTATTTCTTCCTTTCCAATTTGGATGCCTTTTATTTATTTTTCTTTTCTAATTGTTCTGTCCAGAACTTCCAGTACAGTGTTGAATAACAGGGGTAATAGTGTTTTGTTCCAGATGTTAGAGTGAAAGCTTTACCATTCAGTATGATGTTAGCTGTGGATTTTTTATACATGCCCTTTATCATGTTGAGGAAGTTTCCTTCTATTCCTAGTTTTCTAAGTGTTTTTAGAAGAAGTGGTGCTGGATTTTGTCAAATACCTTTTCTGCTTCAACTGTGATTATCATGTGTTTTTTTCCCTCTTCATTCTATTAATGTGGTATTTGACATCAGTGGATAATCTTATGTTGAACAACCCTTGCATACCTGGGATAAATCCCAATTGATCATGGTGTATAATTCTTTTAATATGTTGTCAGATTTGGTTTGCTAGTATTTTGTTGAGGATTCTCGAATCTATCTTCCTGTGGTATATTGGCCTGTTATTTTCTTTTATTGTGATAATTGCCCCTGAATTTGATATTAGTGTTGTATTTCCTCATAGAATGAGTTGGGAAGTATTCCTTCCACTTCGATTATTTTGAAGAGTTTGAACAGGATTGGTGTTAATTCTACGTGGAATGTTTGCTAAAACTCACCAGTGAACAAACACATCAGATCCTGAGCTTTCTTTGTTGAGAAGTTTGTGATTATTGATTCAATCTCTTTTCTTGCTTTTGGTCTGTTGAGATCTTCTGTTTCTTCTTGAATCAGTGTAGGGAGTTTGTGTGTTTCTAGGAATTTGTCCATTTCATCTATGTTATTTAATTTGTTGATATACAGTTGTCCATAGTATCCTCTTATAAACTTTTATATTTCTGTGGAATTTGTAGTAATGCCTTCCCTTTCATTGCTGATTTTAGTTATTTGTATCCACTATTTTTTTTGCCAGTCAAGCTAGGAGTTTATTGATTTTATTGATCTTTTCAAAGAATCAACTTTTGGTTTCATCGATTCTTTCTGTTACTTTTTATTCCCTATGTCATTTCTCACTGCTCTCTAATCTTTATTTCTTTCTTTATGCTTATTTTGGTTTTTGTTTGATCTTTTTTTTCTGGTTACTCCAGATTAGAGGTTAGATCTCTGATTTGCAATCTTAACTCTTAAAATGTAAACATGCAGAGCTTAAATTTCCCTCTTAAAACTGCCTTTGCTGCAACCCATGAGGTTTGGTATGTCGTGTTTCTATTTTCATTTGCCTCAATATATTTCTTAGTTTTTGTTGTGATTTTTTTCTTTTACCCATTGGTTGTTTAATAATGTGTAAATTTCCACACAGTTGTGAGTTTTCCTATTTTCCCTCTATTATTGATTTCTAGCTTTATTTCATTGTGGTCAGAGAAAATACAGTGTATGATTTCATTATTTTTATATTTATTGAGAATTGGTTTTTTATTGTCTTAATGTGTGATCTATCCTGGAGACTGACACATGTGCACTAGAGAAGAATGTGTGTTCTGCTTTTTGGCGGGGGTGGGGGGGATGTGTTCTATTTATATGTCTGTTTGATCTGGTTGGTTTACATTATTGTTCAAGTCTTCTCTTTTCTTACTGATCTTCTATCTAGGTGTTCTATCCATTTGAAAGTAGTGTATTGCATTATCTTACTATTAATATAGAACTGTCCATTTCTCACTTCAAATACATCAATATTTCCTTCATAAATTTTTGGGTTTTGCTATTAGGTACATATATATTAATAATTGTTTTATCTTCTGGTTGAATTGAGACCTTCTTTGCCCCTCTTAGCAGGTTTTTACTTAAAGTCTATTTTATCTGATATTAGTATAGCTACCCCAGCTCTCCTTTGGTTACTACATGCATAGACTATTTTTTCCATCATTTCACTTTCAGTCTATTTGTATCTTTGAATATAAGGTGAGTCTCTTGTAAAAAGCTTAAATTGTTTCATGCCTTTTTTATCCATTATGCCAATCTGTGCCTTCTGACTGGAGAGCTTAAGTCATTTACATTTAAAGTCACAGCTGATAGTGCAGGCGTTTCTTCTGTAATTTTGCTATTTTGTCTTTGTAAATCATACCTTTCTTGACTCTCAATTATTCCATTCTTTCACACTTATTTGTTTTGTTTTAGTGAACCATTTTGAGTCTCTTCCTATTTCCTTATCTTAATATTTTTCAGTTATTTTCTTTGTTGTTACCATGGGACTTAAATTTATTATCCTCAATCTGTACTAATCACATTTGAGTTGATATGAACTTAACTTCAAAGCATACAATCTGATATCCCTTTGTCCTCTTACCTTCTTGTAGTACTTGTTACAAATGATATCTTTATACATTTTGTGTCCAGAATCATAGATTATCATTCCTTTTATGCTTTGCATTTTAAAACCTGTAAGAAATGAAAAGTGGAGTTACATACCAAAAATGCAATAAAGTAGTACTGGCATTTGTAATTATCCTTATGGTCTCCTTTACTGGAGATCTTCATTTCACTATGCCACTTCAATCTATTGTGTAGTGTCCTTTCCTTTCAGTCTGAAGAACTCCCTTTAGCATTGTTTGTAAGATATGTCTAGTGTCTATGAACACCTTTGTAGCAATTTGGCAGTTTGATATAGTTATGAATTCTAAAAATAGATATTGGATTGTATTTGTAAACTGGTCTGTTAATCTGGGCATGATTAAGTTATGATTAGGGCTTTGATTGGGCCACATCAATAAGGCGTTGAGTCCTGCCCCTTTGTGGGTGGGGAATCAAATATAAAAGACATGGCAAAGGACAGAGTTGGAGTTTTGATGTTAGTTCTGATACTGATTTTTAAGGCTGGAGCGCGGGGAAGTAAGCACACAGAGGAACTTGGTCGTGAGGAAGGAGAGAAGGTCCAGGGAAAAGAGATGAACCATTTGCCTGATAGTCTACAGCTGGCCTTGTGGAGGGAAGCAATCCTGAGCCTGGAGAGAGGCAAGCCCTGGGAAAAGAGGAACCCAGGAAGCCTGAACCCTGGCAGAAGTCGGCAGCTATTTTGCTCCAACACGTGGCCATAGACTTTGGTGTGGGAAGTAACTTATGCTTTATGGCCTGGTAACTGTGGGCTTCTATCCCAAATATATACCCTTTATAAAGACCAACAGATTTCTGGTATTTTGCATCAGCACCCCTTTGGCTGACTAATACAACCTTTAACTTTTTGTTTGTCTGGGAATGTCTGAATCTTCCCTTCATTTTTGAAAGGCCACCTTACTGGATATAAAATTTTTGAATGACAGTTATTTTCTTTCAGCACTTTAAATATTTCATCCCTCTGCCTTCTTGTCACCATAGTTTCTGATGAGAAATTGGCATTAATCTTGTTAGGTCTCCCTTTTACATAACTCGTTACTTTTGTCTTGTAGCTTTCAGAACTCTGTCCTTGTCCTTGGCAACCAACAGTTTCACTACAGTGTGTTTGAGTATAGTTGTCTTTGAGTTATCTTGTTTGGGGTTAGTTGGGCTTTCTGAATGTGTATATTCATGTCTTTCATTAAATTTGGGATGTTTTCTAAAATTATTCTTTGAGTATTCTTTCTTTCTTTTCCTTCTGGGAGCCCCATAATGCATATATTGATACATTGGTTGCCTGATGGTGTCCACAGGTCTTTTTGGCTGTGTTCATTTTTTTTCTCATTGTTTTTTCTTTCTTTTCCTTAGCTTAAATATTTCTGTTGTCTTATCTTTGAGTTACTTGATTCTTTCTTCTGCTAGCTCCAATCTGCTGTTGAAATTTGTAAGGAATGTTTTATTCTAGATATTGTTTTTTTCCACTCCATTATTTCTGTTTGGTTCCATTTTATAATTTCTATCCCTTTATTGGGATTCTCATTTTGTTCATTTATCATTTTCTGATATAATTTAGTTCTTTCTCTGTGTTTTCTTTTAGCTGTTTTAGAATATTGAAGATCATTTTTTTTAAGTCTTTGCCTGATATTTCCTAAGTGTGGTGTTCTTTGTCAATGATTTCTGAAGTTTTATCTTGTTCCTCTGGATAGGCCATCCTTTTTTGTTTCTTTGTCTGGTAATCTTTTGTTGCATTCTGTATTTCAATATTTTGATGTGTCAGCTCTGGAATTTAGTTCCTGAGCTGTCTGTTCCTTAATTTTGTTTCCTAATAATGATATGGCAGACATTTCTTTGAGTGTCAGGAGCTAACAAAATGATTAAACCAAGGAAAAAACAGGCTTTCACCATCTTTTTCATATTGGTTCTGTGTTGGCTGGAACTATTCTTCAGAGTTTACATTCCTATCATGATGATCAGCTTGAGGTGAAAGTGCCAGATTCTGTCCATCTTTTCTGAGCATACATCCTGTCCTGGTCATGTGCTCTTAGCCTTGGAAATTCCCCTGTTTTCAGAGAGCAAATGCCCCCCTATACCTTGTGAAATAAACCTTTTTCTTTATTTTGGGTGTTCTGTTGTATGTTTTTTTTAATTAGTGAAGTTTTGGTTTATAGAACAGTCATGTACAAAATACAGGATTACCATATATCAGCTTACATTAGTGCAGAACATTTGTTACAATTGGTGAAAACACATTTTAATAGTTGTACTATTAACTATAGTCCGTGGTTTAACTTAGAGTTCACTCTTTGTTTAGTATAGTTCCATGGACTATTTTAATTTATTTTAATTTTATTCTGTTACCTGTTGTATGTTTTGAAGCTGGTAATCCTTTGTCTCAGGCCACTTTGATTTGATTGTTTCTTATATTGTTTTAGCTGTCTGTGAGCTATTTCTGCCTACAGGGCAAGTTCTGGGATGGTGAGCCATAGAGGAATTTCCTGGTTCAGCTATTTAGGCTACCACCCTATAGAATGGTACTGACATACAGGCACCCCAGTATGTGTGTAGGGATTACTCTGCTCCCTCTGGAACAGGGCTAGGGACTCAAAATTTGAGCTCCTTACTGTGCCAAGGAGGCGTTGCAGGAGGGGCCTGCCAGGGTGCCACAAACTTCACCCATTGTTTTTAAGCTTCTTTTTCTTGGTTCAGAGATTTCCTGCTACTGCAGCCCCCTAAGTGCTTTCTGATGCTCTGAGGCATATATATCTTCCAGTTTTGGGCAGTTGTTCAAAGATTCTCTGAGGGGATGGAACCCTTATTCAATTAGACATCCCTTTCAATGATGTATTTTTTTCAATGGTGTATTTTTAAGTGTTAGAATATTTCGGGTGAGTTATGACATTGGTGAAGGTACTTATTTCTACTAAATCTATTTATTGCATCACTTTTTAGCCATATTCCTGAAAGTAATAGAACATTTTATTTCTCCAATTTGTCTGAGCAATATATCGTATTCATTAGCAAACAGAATTAGAACTGTACCTACCAATTACTGAATAAAAATTAGAACTATAAATAATGCACAGCAACCTGGTTCATACAGATGACCTGATCTACTTATCTTCTACCATTAATAACAAAATACTGGTTGATGAGGGATATTAATAGCTGTTTTTGTTTGAAATTAAACTTTCATAAATCAAATAAGTAATTTCCTCCAATAAAAGAGATCATTGGAATTGATTTAACCAACAGTATATTAAATATTGTTTTTTTCTTTAATGTCTTAAATCTTTTTCCTTCCTTTCTTACTTCCTCATTCTCCTCTTCTACCTTTTCCTCCTCCCCCTCCTCCTCTCCCCCTCCTCTTCCCCTCCTCTTCTCCTCCTCTTTCTCCTCCTTCTTCTTGAAAAACTAAACAAACCATTCATTGTAAAAATGTTGCCTGCATTGCTAGTTCAATATAGAGATTATCCAATTAAGTAAAGAGAAGTTTGGGGGCAGAAGGAACATATATTACTATTACTGAGAGGGTTGATTTAGTGTAGTTGAATACATTTTAATTTTGAAATTTGTGGATGATTGTATGTGTATAATTACCCTGAAATTTTGTCAACACTGTGCATTTTCTCCACTTATACCTTATCTTCATTTGGGATATTTTCTCTGAGTATTAAGTTTCCTTATATATATTCAGTGGTCTAAAGTTCATTCATTTATTGTTTTCAGCAAACATTCATAGAGTACCCGTTAAGTGCCAAAACACTGTGTTAACACTAGCAGAGGTTGTGTATGAGGTTGAATAAGATATCATCCTTTCTGTAAAACATTAAAGCTTCTAGATAGAATCAATAATATTGGCAATTGTTAGATAAAACTTCAAGGGATCCTTTAGTAACTGTAGTGCTTTTGTCATGTTCAGAGCCAGTTTAACCTAAAGTATTTAAGGTGTGCAATTTGGAAGGAAAATAAAATTTAATATATACATTGGTAACTTGTCCAAGTAATAAACAATGTTTAACAATTTAAACTACTTAGAAATATGAGATAGTGTCAGTACAGGCACTGCATTATATGGGAAAGTTTATTAAATGAGAAAAAAATTAATTAAATTCTGCTCTGTAATAAAAGTTGATATTCACTAATAGATACAATTTATGTTCATTTTTATCTGAAAGCTTTATAGATTTTACCTTTACTAGCTCTCCTTCAAACTACCTTCCAAATTCCTTTGAAGGAATTTTTGTCAAAACATTGTGCTATACAATATAACCTACTCATACAAAAAATTCCACTTGATCAAGTCTGGCAACTTTATTTTCAGGAATAATTCTTTTACATAACCTAGTATTCTCAAGGAAACAGCTATTGAAAAACTCCTTTTGATTTAGAGACTTGCTGATTGTTCTATTCACTATTCTTAATCCACTAGTTATCTGCAGGAATTTATACAAATCAATATCCTAAAGGGAACAGTGAGTTTCATTTAGTAATGGATAAGGAGGAAAAATTTCAGCAATGCTGTTAGTTACCAGAGCTGCAATCCCTAGTGAGATCATTTGAGTTACTGGATATCATTAAATCTAATACATGAGTGGCCATGTAACTAGAACTACAATAATCTGTTCCTATATCATATTGCTAATCAGAGTTATTGCTCTTTGAAAGTCATTTATATTTTTACTGGAATCTAATCTATTAGCCACGCATGGCTTTCAGTTGTAATTGCTTATTCTGCTACGTAAAACTAATTTTTTGTTAGTTTTTGTTACTGCTAATGTTTGTGAAATAGTTCTAAATCTTAAAGTATGACTTTATTGTAGCTCTTTAAAGAGTCAATTAGGAGTTTATAGAAGTTAAAATGATAGAGACTCACTATGGATGCTGAGAGATAAGAGTATGTGGTGCCATTTCATATTTGTATTTGACAAATAAATACAATCATTATCCTTAATTTTGTACGTTAAATTGTGGGGAACCCTCTGGATTCCAGTTTTACTTTTACTTTTCATGAAAAGCTGTCCTGACATTGATAAATCTTGTGAAAAGGCTATGGTAATATATAAAGTTTCTTATCTTTGGGGTTTGAAATATCTTACTGTATATGTTTACTAGGTCAGAGAGGAGGTTCTGGAGTCAATAGCTCACAGGCAAAGTCTGGCTACTTCACTAGTGATATGATCTTGGACACATATCCTCACCTTTTGATGTCTCAATTTTCCCATTTGGAAATGGGAATACAAATAGCATCTACCATATGAGGTGCTTGTAAAGATTTAAAGTGAGAAGACACATAAGATGCTTAGCAGAGATCCAGGCATATAGAGGGGTTTTTATAAACATTAGCCATTATTATTATTGTCATTTGCGTATCATTAATCCTTGTTTGTAGGAGGCCTTGTATTTTATAGTTCTATAAAAACAATATGATTTGGTAATGAGTTTTATTTACTCACTATAAGAGAATGGAACTTTCTTTCTTATTAGAATTGAATAATCTTTGAATCTTTTTTGAATATATTTGAATTTCTTTTGAATTGCTCCTAAAACAGTATTTACTTTTGTGAGAAGTTTGTTTTTAAGGTGCTGTAATTTTTCTTAAAAAATTTTCTATTGTTTTACTCTGTACTTTTATTTCATTTTACTCACATGTTAATATATGTTAATTTTCTATGATCCTGACTGCATATTTACTCATATACTAAAGACTGGAATTGTAAAGTTTCTATACAAATTATAAAATAAACTAAAAATATGAAGAAAAATTTCATACTTAGAAAAATCTAATTTCTTCAAGTATTTTTAACTGGATACTATAGATTTTGTTTGAATGAATTTCCTTTAATGGGTCAGGTTTTGGAGAAATGTTCTCTTGAAAAAGCTCTTATCTTATGGTCTCATTCTCCAAAGCAACTTAAAGCATATCACCGTTTCTGGTCCTTAGAGTTAGAACCTCTGGTTATCTCTGTAGATGGAAGTCATACTATTTCTCATGTTTAAGTTACTAAAAACTTTTGGCCTATAATACAAGGGAGTTATACAAATATTAGCATGTTCATGAATGTATACAGTTAGTAAGTTTTGTTTAAATTTTACTTGCATAATGTATTAGGACTGATTAGGATGTATGGGGTTATGTGCTACCCAAGTTGGGTAGGTCCATAATTAACGAAATAAAATCCAAAAAAGGAGATATTGTTGCATTTCTTAATACCCTGAGGATTGAATCATTGGAACCATGGACATTTGCATATTGAATGAAGAGCAATACAGTTCTCAAACACACTTATATAGATTGTGATTTGAATCCATGTCATCTGCATAAGAAATGATAGGTAATAAAAGATAATTGATGTTTTTCTCAAGCATTGATAATAATTTAGTATATATTGCCTTTTGTCTCCAGGGCCTTGAAATGAATTTACTGAACATGCTTTATTTTGATGATTAGAACAGGAATAGAAGATCCAGATAATAAAGGGGTTCTTAGATTTGCCTTTTCTGTGTAAGAGAGCTGTAGGATTTTGGATTATGAGAGGGCCAAATGTCCCCTTTTCCTTTATTTTCTTCCTAGCCTCTGATATCATGAGTTTTGAGACCTAGACCTTGGATGCTATTACCCTTATGCTAGTTTCCACATCTCTACAAGATCAAAAAATAATATTTTCTTTAAAGTTTCTTTTGGGGATTAAATGAGATAGTTTATGTGAAGTGGCTGGAATATAAAGATGCTCAGTGCATTTCAAACTTAAAAAAATTGTGACCTGCTTTTTTTTCTGGCTCATCTCTTCTTTTTGTTTATTTTACATGTAAGGCTTTTAATTCATGTCATCTTCTGCCTCTTCCATAGCTAATAACCCAGTCCTGGCTCATTATATAGTAAGATGCTCTCCAAAGTGGAGTACCCAGGAGGCATGCACGATGATCCAGCGGGACATTTGGAAAATATTAGGACTCCTACTTATATTTTTCATCTAAGAATAAAATTGTTTTACTGTTATTTAATATAAAGACTAAGATTAGTACTTCTATGTAATGTATAAATACATATGCATGTATTGAATGTGAACACTGAACATGGTTTTTTTTGTCTTGACCATAATAGTTTGGAGACCACTGACATATTATTTAGTATCTTAATGAAACTGTGTAGGTATCAGAAAGAGGATTTTAGAGTAGCTCTTTCGGAAAACTCTTGGGGTCTAGAATTTAAGCAGGTTATGAGGAGGAAGTATAGTTATGTGTACCTCAGGACAATGTGGATCAATACTAGTGCTTGTTCCTTTTGAATTTTTACAAATATTTGCAGTGGAGCCTGAATATAGTTTTTATGTTTTTGTTTGCTTATTTATTTATTCGGCTAAAAAAGAACCACCTTGTTGCAGTGAATTCTGTTAATAAAGTTGTAATTTCTTTGAAGGGGGAAAAAGGAAAATAATGCACAGATAATATGCAGTGCACATCCATTGTAAATAATCATTAAGCAATTAATAAAACTTCCACCACATAAACTGTATGCATTCTGTTTATATTAGTTGCTTTGGTACTCAATGAAGAGTGATGTCAGGCTACTTGTTGGGATTCATATGCTGGAAGATTTTATCCATTTTGAAGCAAACAAATAGAAGGTCATGCAAAGAAGTATTCTATGTTCCTGTCATTGAGACCCAAACACATAGGATGGAAAGAATTTCCATCAAGCCTAACTTCAGTTAGGATTAAGACAGTTTTTTACTGACCCATGATCTACAGGAGAAATCTGTAGTCCTGATCAATTTCAAAGACATTTGAAATACTGCCTTCATTTACACAAGGAAAAGCAGTATTTTAGAATGGTAAGCTATTTATTTACTTTGAGGGTTGAATTTTGGTGATTGTAAACTACTGTTCTTGACACTGAAGGTTTATTAAATTGTGTTGAAACTGTGCCTAGTCACAAAACATGAAATGGTTGTAAAAGACCAATTTTTTAATTTATTTATAAAGAGTTTCAATTATAGAACAGTCTAAATTCACTTTTACTACAAAATATTGTATTACTATGGTGGTCAAGATGCTCTGCCATTCTCAGTGAAAGCTGTTCTAAAGTGTTTGTGTATTTTAAGTCTAAAGCTACATCCATAAGTATATAATCATGTAGACTGCTAGGATGATTATAACCACATATTTTCTATAATCATTGAAATATATTTTGTGAGTAGTCTGTTTCAGAATATCCAAGATTATATTGAACCTAGATTATATGTTAGAAAACACATCTGATGAGTGTTTCAAGCCTGATCATATCCATTTACAGGTGGGGGAGGCAGATTGGCCTGGTCTGTGAGCTGGGTATGGATGGCTACCAGAAGAATTCAAATCATTTATATGCTGTCAGCATGAATTATATGTGTGCATAAGGGATGCCTTTTATGGGAAACTCACAGAGTTATTCTAGAAATTTGATTTTACTGTATTTATATCACACTGTATGCAAACATATTCAGAAAATATTTGTGTGAAAGTGATGGCAAAACTGTTGACTGTTAGTCTGGAATGGGTTTGAATATCAAAAAGACAAAAAGGAGTTGTTTCGTATGCCAGTTATCATGGAATAATTTAGCAGGAGTCTTCCCTTTTAGGGAGTTCTCGAAAGAAGTGCCAAGAAATTGTGCTCAAGAATTTGTCCAGGTGTGGTAAGAGATAGAGAAAGGATTTCTTCCAGCAGAGGTGAAGATCAAAATAGAAATAATTCTCAGGCCCATGAAATGCCTCAAGTTGAGACAATTAGTATTTTTATATAAACTGTAGATTTATTTTTTTTCTTTTAAAATTTCATAGTTTATCCTGAGTTGTAATATTTTAGGTTGGGAGTCGACCTAGAATTAATTTTACAGACATGAAAAATTGTATCTTGAAGGCCTTCTGATTTCTTGAATGTTTTTCTTTTGTTACTCAATATAAAAGGAGAAAATTAGGTGATTTTAGATATTAATGTAATGTTTGGTAAGAACTGAAAGATGTTTAAATAGTAGATAATTTAATCAAATTGCAGTGGGGCAGATAATAGTTACTATTCTTTAAGCATCTTTTATTTATTTTTATTTTTTTCCTTTATTTTAAAGGAGGTTTAAATTACATAAATGTTACATTGAAAATATAGGGGATTCCCAAATACCCCACCCCCTCCCCCTTCACCCTTTCCCCATTAAGAAAATCTTTCATTAGTGTGGTACTTTTGTTACAATTGATGAATATATATTGAAGCTTTGCTACTAACCATGGTCTATAGTTTACATTATGATTTATACTTTGCACCATACAATTTTATAGATTTTGACAAAATGTACAATGGCCTGTATCCATCATAGCAATATCATGCAGAACAATTCCAATGTCCCCAAAATCCCCATGTTACACCAATTCTTCCCTCTCCCTCCCTTCAGAACCTCTGGTGATCACTGTCTTTATATCAATGTTACAAGTTCTTCTATTAGTAGAATAATAATAAGTCTACTTTAGTCCATAGTTGTATTCTACCCTTATGTTTGTTTGTTCCTCAATCTTGATGATTTTTGTGATGGTGATGCCTACTTTGCATTAAACACCTTCTAATGCCAGCTATTTTACTGAGTGCTTTGCATGAGTTGTCTAAATTAATCATTACCTTAACTCTATGAGATATGTAACACTATCCCCATTTTACAGAAGCCAAGACAAATTAAGCAATTTTCTAAATACTACGCAACTAGTAAAATGGCAGAACTGGGATTTATGCCAGGGGTGCTCTGGCTCCAAAGCCCAGATTTATTATTGTATTTAAAACAGATGGGAATTAAAAATGTATTATGAGACAAAAACAAACAAAAATGCATTATGTAGTTGTAGGTTGAATATAGCCTTTATGAGAAATTTAGCTTTTTCCTGTGTGGGTTTAGGAGTCACTGAGGTTTACTTGCTGGTTTCTTTCAATTGACTCAAGAGCTGAGTCTCTAGGAGAAGGCCAATGTCTTCATTTGCTGCCTAGAATAATAAACATTTACCATACTTCCATACTTGCACAAACATATTGTATCTGCTAGGAATCGGTATACCCATTTAATGCAGAATGAAAAGATGCCCTTTATTTGGCCTAGCCTGTTAATTTTAAAGTGCTAGAGCCCAAAGCAGCCCCTAACAACTGGAATACCACCTGCTATTCCAAAATACACGCTAAAACCTCTCCTTTAAAAAAAAAAAAAAAAAAAAACTGTTCTTCTTTTCTTAACAAGCTTTGTCAGTGTAAAAGGAACTATAATCTATTGCCATGTATTTTTCCTTGTTTTGCAATTGAGTCCTGTATTAAACTGCTGTTATGATGAATTCTGGAGTGTTCACAAAAATCAAACACATTTCCTGCTTGCAGGAGCCATTGTCAAAACCAAACATTAATGTTTATAAAGATATATTGTTAGGCCACACACAATTGATTTAAATTCAGTTAGTACAGACATATTTTCATATTTTATATAGAATGTTTTTTTTCTTTTCCTTTCTCTTCCCTTCTCTCTGTGTAACTGTGTGACTTAAAACATTGGTTATAGTTCCTTAGATTTTCTCCTTTGGATATTCCATTTTTAATGCCTATTTGAGAATTTATTCATTTATTCAGTGTGAAGTTATGTAAAGTGGCAGTTGACTGGAAGTCATTGTGATAATGCCCAACTCACAGTTTGTTTATTTTGTGAAAGGAAGTATCTGGCCCATTGCCTGATATATCATAGGCACTTCTTAGATGCCCACTGATTTTTTGGTTCAATTCCGCTAGCTGAATGACCTTGGGCAGTTCTCTTTCTCAGTTTCCTTACTTTAAAAATGTGGGGCTTACAGATGATATCTAAAGTCCTTTTGTCTAACGCTACAATGCCATAATTTCCAGTTAGTGATGTGTAAGATCTGATCCAATAAGACTCCAGTCTTTGTTATCCCCTTAAATTGTTGTTCTGGTTCCTACTTCTATGCCTTTGATCATTCTGTTCCTCCCATCAGGAGTGTCCTCTCTCCTCTCCACCCATCCAAAATCATTCAGTCAATATTTATTCAGGGGGAAGCAGAGGTGGCTCAAGTGGTTGGGCTCCCGTTTACCATATGGGAGGGCCCCGGTTCGATTCCCGGGGCCTCCTGGTGAAGGCAAGCCGGCCCGCTCGGTGTTGTGAGCTGACGTCCCATGTGGCAAGATGATGCAACAAAGGGAGACAAGCAGACACAGAAAAACGCACACCAAATGGACACAGTGAGCACAAGCTGCAAGGGGGGGGTGGGGGCGATAAAAAAATAAATAAGACAAATCTTTAAAAAAAATTTATTCAGCAAAATATTCATTGAATACTTACTGTATACAAGGTTAAAGGATTGAGTAAAGGAATGAAACTTTAAGTTCTAATTACCTTTCAATGTTGGTTTAAGCCTTACACCGTACATTAATTCTTTCCTATAATTCTGGCCCATTTTGATCTCTTCAGTCTCTCAGTTCCTATATAAATTATAGTTATCACATTTCTGTAGTAATATTTTAGAACCCTAATATTACATCTTATATCACCAACCAGCTTGTAAAATCTTCCAGAGGAAATGCATAGTATCCAGTTCTTTTTTATTTTTCTTAACATCTAATATAATTCTTTCCTTTAAGGGTCCATAGAATAGTAAAGTGTATCCTATTAGTAGTATAGTAGCTGGACTCAATGAGGAACTGGACTGGCATAATAGGAATGTAAATGGAATGGAAGAAGGGAAGCCAAAAGACATTGCAGTTGTTTTGCTAAGTTTTAGCTTTGTGTGGCTACCTTGAATATAGATTATTTATAGAAAGACCTTTAACATACAAAAGACTTGACAATAAAGTAATGATATTAATATTTTTTAACATTCACTCTATACCTTGTTAAGTCAAATGTGACCCCTGGGAATGCTATAAACTTATTCCAATTTTATCTTCATTGATTATAACAGTTTGAGGGAAGTTACTTTTTGGAGTAAGCCTTGGTAGTTAGATTATATTCTAAACACAAATATTACTTTGATAATTTTACAGTTACTACTTGGTTTCTGATCAAAGGTGATTACACATTCAACCTGATCAAGTATCTTTCTAATTAGACTTTTTTCAATTAAATCTTACCCAAAGGGTGCTGATTGGCTATTTTTTAAGACATTCAAATGTTTTGTATGTTTAAATATGTGAACCACCATGGAATAAGTCTTGCTTCTTCCTAAGATAATGATTTGGAACAAAATAACACTGATTTGGTTGCATTAATTCTGCTGTCTTTATTGAAAAGTCAGTTACTTTAAAGATATCTCTTTTTTCACCATTAAATCAATTCATTACTAAATGTAATTCTGAGGCATAGCTTCAGGGAAGAATTTTCAGAATGGCAGAGTGAGGACCTCTGAAAACACACTTCTCCAGAAAAGAAAAAATAACACTGGCAAAAATGGTCAAAATCAACTTTTTCAGAACTCTGGAAATTAATCAAAGGCTTGCAACAAGAAAAACAGCTGAGTCTCTGTAAGAAAAATGAGTTTTGTGACATTTAACTTGTCCTATTCTATCACCTTCTCCCATAATCTGTGGTAGCCTTGCCAATGAGTAGCCACATAGCCATAGTAGCTGTGAAACCAGCAGCATAGCAGCCACTGGAAGTGGAAGAATGGTTTTGTAGTTTCCCCCAAGGCTCCTTCTCCCAAGAACTGTCGCTATTTGACCTGTTTGGCAGCTCTCTGGGAAGCCTCATTCAGAGGGCCTGTGTCTACTTGGCCTGCCTTATTGCTGCTCAGTGCCATTTAGGAAAGGAGTCAGCAGCAATTGTTTAACATCATAACTACTTGAGGCCATGATGCCAGTTGGAACAATCATGTAAGCTGGCCAAGGACCTTAAAAAGGAAAATCTGAAGAATGAGAGCTTTGGAAAGCTCTGACACATTCCAGAGACCTGGAAGACCACATGCATGCAGGGATGTGTTCATGACCAGCAAAGACCTGAGAAAGCCCTAATCGCCCACCTTTGGCTGACCTTGAAACTCTGTTCAAAATGGAAGTGAAGGGTGAAGCAGAGTTATAAACTGCTGGAGCATTGAAGGCACACATCAACACACACATAAGTCTCTCAGCAAAGAGGAGACTAATTGATTTAAGGCATTTAAAAATATTTGTCCAGGAATTACTTAATGCTAAGTGGGCAGAAACTTAAGTTGCTACGCTAAAAAACACAACTTTGCAGAATTAGTCCAGGCAAGTCATTATGCAAACAGCAGCAGCAGCAGCAGCAGCAACAATAACAACAAACAGCAACAACAACAAACCCTGGGATGAGCTGATTTCCAGTGTTGCCACATTATATTATTTGAAATTCCAAGATTACAAAAAAATTATAAGAAATGTAACAAAATAGTAAATTATGGACCATAAAAATTGGGGAAAAATAAATAGTTGAAATGCAGATGCTAGGCTTAATAGACAAAGATTTAAAAGCAGTTATTTTAAATATGTTCAAAGAACTAAAAGAAGTTATATCTAAACAACTAAAAGAAAGTATAAGAACAAGTTTCACTAAATAGAGATTATAAGTAAATAGGTGGAAATTATTTAAATAGAACCAAATAGAAATTCTGGAGTTCAAAATTACAGTAACTGAAGTGAAATTTCACTGGAAGGGCTCAACAGCAGATTTGATCTTGAAGAAGAAAGAATCAGTGAACTTGAAGATAGGTCAGTTGAGATGGTCCAGTCTGAGGAACAGAAAGTATATAGAAAAATAAAAATGAACAGCACCTCAGAGACCCGTGGGATACTATCAAGCATATCAACATATGCATAATGAGAGTCGCAGAAAGAGGCAAGAGAGAGAAAGTGGCAAAGAAATTATTTGAGTAAATAATAGCCCAAACTTCCAAAATTTGATGAAAAACACTAGTCTACACAGTCAAGAAGCACAACAAAGTCCAAGTGGGATAAACCCAAACCTAGACACACTATAGTCAAATGTTTAAAAGACAAAGACAAAGAGAGCTTATTGAAACAGAAAAAAAAAAAAACAACTCATCATGTACAAGGGATCCTCAATTAGAATAACAGCTGACTTTTCTTTAGAAACCATGGTGGCTAGAAGGCAGTGGTATGACATATTCAAAGAACTGAAAGAATAAGAATGGCAACCAATAATTCTATATCCAGCAAAACTATCCTTCAGAAATTAAGGAGAAATTAATACATTCCCAGATAAGCAAAAACAGAGACTTTGTCACTTGCAGACATACCCTACAAGAAATGCTAATCAGAGTCCTTTTTTTTTTTTTTTTCACACCAAGAATGTAAAAAGGCAATCCATAGAATAGGAGAAAATATTTTCTAACTATACATATGATAAAGGACCTGTATGCAGTATTTAAAGAGCTCATAAATCAGTAATAAAAAGACAAATTACCCAATTAAAATGGTCAAAGAATTTGAATAGAATCTTCTTTCTCCAAAAAAAGATATAAACATCATTATAAAATGATGTTCAACATAATTAATACTTAGGGAAATGCAAGTTGAAACCACAATGAGATGCCATTTCTTACTCACTAGAATGGCTGTAATGAAAAAGACAGACAAATAACTTGGTGAGGATATAGAGAAACTGGAACCCTCACACATTGCTGGTGGGATTGTCAAATGTTGCAGCTAATTTAGAAAAGAGGCAGTTCCTTAAAACATTTAACATTTGACCTATATGACCCAGCAATTATACTGTCAGGTATATACCTATGTATATGCCTCCACAAAAACTTGTATATTATTCATAATAGCCCCAAAGTGGAAACAATCTAAATGTCCATCAACTGATGAATGGATAAAAAAATTATGGCATATCTATAAAATGAAATATTATTTAGCAATAAAAATGAATAAAAAGGAATTTCTGATCCATGCTATAACATGTATGAATCTCAGAACATTATGCTAATTGAAAGAAACCAGTCACAAAAGACCACATATTGCTTGATTCCATTTGTCTGAAGTGTCCAGAATAGGCAAATCCACAGTGACAAAGTATATTAGCAGTAACCAGGGGAGTGAATGAGGAGTAACTGCTAATGTGGGTATAGGGTTTCTTTTTGGGTTGACAAAATTTTTAAAAAAATTACATAGTTGTAATGGTTGTACAACTTTATGAATATGCTCAAAATCACTGAGTTGTAGACTTTTAAAAAAGTGAATTTTATGATATGCAAAAAATAAAGCCACGGGTATTTTTCTATTTTAGTCAGCTGATTCAGTAAATAAGATCTGTCACTAATTCCTGAGAGTTCTCAGAAACTTACATGTGGAAACATTTTGTATAGTACAATAATTTACAAACTGTATACTCTATATGCTATTAATATTATATGCATAGATAATGACCTTAAATTTCATTGTCATTATCATTCTAACTTTCCCATTCCTCCTATGTTCTCAATGTTAGTTAACAGTATTACTGTCCTGCCAGATATCCAATCCAGAAATAGGAAATCAACATAGAGTGGCTGCTGGGGCAAAAAAATTTCTTTCACAGTAATGTCTCAGTTCTGCCTTCTGCTCCCATTCTGGAAGTCCCCTAGTCTGGGACTTCCCCATCTTTTATTTTGCAGTAACATCTTTACATAATTGCCCCACCTTTATTTTCTCTTTTCTCTTGCCTTTACTCCATCGTTTACAATGAAGTCAGTTATGTCACCACCTTGCTGATAAAAGGCCTTTGGCCCCCATTATTTACAAAATGAAGTCTCAACATTTTGTCTTGGCATTGAAGGCCACTCGCAACATGTTTTAGCCTGGCTTAGCTTATAGAAACCCTTTTTATTTTCCCCTGCCCTACTTTCTTCCTTCTTTTAACTCTTTCATTAATATTCATTATATAAATGTCTGTGTTGTGGTGTGCAGTAGGGATAGAAAGATGGATCTGTGCAGCTTCATGTCTCAAGCTTTTTCTTAAACACATCTTATGCTAGGGTTTTCTTGTTTACTCTGAACATTCAGTCTATTCACACAAAGAAGCATTTCCTTCTTATGGAGTGCCCAGCTTTTCTCTACCAGACTGAGATACCCTTACTTCTAAATCTCAGTCCCCATAGTCTAAGACTTCTGTCCCATTCTATCTAACTCATAGGTTGTCCTAATCATTAAAAGAGATACTGTATGCTAAACTGCTCAGTATAAGGCCTGAAATAAATTTTGCTACTTTTATCCTCTCTTTCCCCTTTATCTTCATTCTCGCTCTTCTCTCATTCTTTCTTCTCCTTCTACTCCTTATTATTATTTTTTTAAATTTTGTTATTTAGGGTCTGAATCAAATGTTACTTCCTTGGATAAGCTGTAAGCTGCCTCCCCCTGAATCCTTAGTAAACTTTCTTCTTCTCTCATTTAGTTCTCATGGCAGTATACCTGCAGGAAGGCATTTATCTTGACATTTTTGCTGTTTATATTAGTTCCTTGTGTATGCCTCTCCACAGCTAGGCTTTGAGCTCCTTGAACATTGGAAACATTTTTGTATGCCCAGAACACATTGTCTGATATACAGTGAGTGCCAATATGTACTTTTTAAATTTTAGTTTAAAATATATTTTGGACTAAGTTGCTTAAAGAATAGATTAGAAATGTTTCTAATAGAAACTAGGAGTTAAAAATAATATATATTAAAATAAGACTATTTATTCTTTTATTTACTTTAAATAATAATTGCATAGAAACTTTGTGTAATAGAGAGCACAGGTAATGTCACTAAAACAAAGTTTGCTACTTTTCTGTTGGCCACAATAATGGGCAGCCCAATAATTGTCATATGGGCCTAGCATAAGAACTTCTATGAGCGATCAATCAATGCTTATTTGATGGGTCAATGAATGAATGAATACATGCTATGAAAGTATATTTCAAAATCTTTTCCCTGAAAATGAATATTCCTTTTTATTACATTGCAAGTGACCTCTTAAAAAAATAAAATGAATTGAATTTGGTTTATTTGAATGGTGAGATATTTATATTTAGAACTAAAAAAGTGAATTGATTATTTATCAATTATTTATCACCAATCATTTAATAATGAATGATTAGTCCCATTAGACATTTTTTCATGCTATATTACATAAATGACAGTAACGATCTGTGAAACTGAAGTATATTGGAAATGTAATTTTTATAGTAAACTTTCCTAATTAGAAGTCCCTGCTGAGTTATAAATATTTAAAAATATATACAAATTATAAAGCATTACACATATTAGAAAATTATTCTGGACTTCCGGGAAGATGGCTAGAAAAATAGCTAGAGGACAGGATGAAACAGTCCCCAAAAAGATTTTCTAGAGTTTAGGACAGCAGGTGAAGGCTGGATACCACCCAGAGGAGAGAGAGGCAAAGGAGGGAAATTGGGATGACAGAACTCTGAGTTGAAACCAGGGGCTGCTGTTGCCCGCACCACCCCCCACATTAAAGACACTTTAGAATTCTTGGGCCTCTGGGCCAGGGACTACAGACAAAGGGGGCTCCAGGGATCTACTAACTCAGGAAAGGGGAGAGAGAGGGACACAGCCTAAGGTGGACTCAGCTTTTGACCCACAAACTTGGTCTGCTGTGTCCCACAAGCCCTTCCAGGCCAGGTGAGACCACACAGTGGTTTGCCCTGGGAGCCGACAAAGGACTGGAGAGACCTGACCCTCCCAATTTCCCTCTCTTCTAGCTGGGACTAATTGTTGTGGATGCCCAAGGAAAGGGGAGAGAGGAGGACACAGCCTAAGGCTGACTCAGCTTTTGACTAACAAATCTGGTCTGCTGTGTCCCAAGAGCCCTTCCAGGCCGGGTGGGGCTGTGCCATTGTTTGCCTTGGAGCCTGCAAAGGGCTAAAGATATACAACCCTCCCAATCTCCTCCTCTACTAACAGGGACTGATTGTTTAGGATTCAGAGGGGAGTGGAAATATTTCCTAGCAGGGAAAAGAGAGGGGGCTGCCAGAGAAGGCTGGAGAACTATCTCAGAGAAAGTTTGAGTTACAAGGCTCCTAGCCTCCAGACAGGAAGCTCTATCACATTGATCTGGTCTGTGTAGCAACAAATATACTCCGACCAGGCATTAAACTGAGAGCTGCAAAAAAGCACCATCTCCTGGCAGACCAAGGAAGTGTGCACAAGGAAATTAAAAGTAAGTAGGAGAGGCTTTTTCTGGCCTCTATAGCCTCCCTGCCCAAGACCCTAGGAAGTGACTCTACAACCAATTACTGGGTCCCGTGCCCAGTTTTGAGCAACCAGCAGGACAATACTAACACTCCAGGTCGAGTCAAAAATCAAAGAACAGTGGTAACCCACATCCTACTGTCACTAAATCCCTACAAAAGAAAAAGAAATTGAGCATCTGAATAAACTACATCCTAATCAGATGCTTAGATATCAGCAAAAAATTGTGAACCATACTAAGAAAATAGAAGACATGGCCCAAGCAAAGGAATATATCAACACCGTAGAAGAGATGCATACTTTTTTTTTTTTGGGTGACTTATTTTATTGCATTGGTCTAGAACTGAACCTGCAGTATGTTTGAGGTATGCCTGTGTAGTTTTTATCTTTCTGTCTCTCTGTGTAAGAATGTATATAAATGGATAGATATTCCTAATCATAACATGATAGTCATTTCCCATGTAAATATTTTTCTATAACATGCTTTTTCCCCCCTCACTTTTTAAAAAAAATTTATTGAAGTATATTATTCATACATGAACATACATAAACCATAAGTGTTCAGTAAGCATCGTGAACTTACAAAAC
>JAQZBX010014151.1:26361-39057 GCA_029593785.1 Cabassous unicinctus
CTTCCCCCCCCCCCGTTTTTGCTGTTTTTGTGTCCATTTGCTGGGCAACTCTGTCATTTCCTGCCGTCTCTTCTCATACTTCTCCTCCTTTCTTCACTGGGATTCGATCCTTGGAACCTCTGATGTGGGAGAAAGGTGTCCTGCCACCTGCACCACCTTAGTTCCTGGTTTTGCGGTGCGTCTCAACTTGGCTCTCTCTTGTGTCACTCTCCTGTTATGTCATCATCTTGCTGTGTGGCTCGCGGGGCCTGGTGGCTTACCTGCGCATGGGGCCTGGTGGCCCCCATGCCTTCTATATATTTCTTTTTTTAAATTTTTACTGGGAGGTCCTGGGATCAAACCCAGATCCCTCCATATGGGAGACGGACTCTCAAGAACTCGAGCCACATCTGTCCCCCTGCTATATCTCTTAAGGTTGACCAAAGATACCCAAAGTTACAGTCTTTTCCCATACAGGGTGGTCATATAATAAATCAGGCTTAATTTATTACCAGCATTCCAAAAACCAGACCTAGGGAGAAAAACTAGATCTGGGAACACATGTGTGGTTTCTAATACAGCAAAGTTTAGTCTACCCTGATTATCACAAAATCAGGACAGCGAGAATATTTGCAGAGATGCAGAATTTGAGAGAACTAATCAGTGAGATGTGCACAAATTTCCAAAATCAATTAATGAGTTGAAAGACAATATGGTTAAAGAGATAAATGACATCAAGAAGACATTGAGTGAATGCAAAGAAGAATTTGAAATCCTGAATAGAAAAGTTAACAGAGCTCATGGGAATGAAAGACACAATAAGTGAGATCAAAAACACATTTGAGGCATACAACAGCAGACTCGAAATGATAGAAGAAAGAATAAGTGAAACTGAAGACAGAACAGCTAAAATTGAAAAGAAAAAAGAACAGAGAGAGGAAAGAATGGAAAAAATTGAGCAGGGGCTCAGAGAGTTGAATGACAACACAAAATGCGACATACAAGTCACGGGAGTTCCAGAAGGGGAAGAGAAGGGAAAAGGGGCAGAAAGAGTGTTTGAGTAAATAATAGCTGAAAAATTTCCAACTCTCATGAAAGAAATGAACTTACATGTCCAAGAAGCACACCGTACCCCAATCAGAATAAATCCAATAGACCTACTGTAAGAAACAACTACTCAGAATGTCAAATGTAAAAGATAAAGAGAAAATTCTTAGAGCAGCAAGGGAGAAGCAAACTATCACATACAAGGGACGTCCAGTAAGACTTAGTGCAGATTTCTCTTCAGAAACCTTGGAAGTGAGAAGACAGTGGTATGATACAATTAGGAAACTGAAAGAGAAAAACTGCCAGCCGAGAATTCTTTATCCAGCAAAACTGTCCTTCAAACATGAAGGTGAGTATAAAATAGTCACAAACAAACAGAAACTAAGAGAGTTTGCAAAAAAGAATCCACCTTTGCAGGAAATATTAAAGGAAGCCTTAGAACCTAAAAGATAAAGACAGGAGAGACAGGCTTGGAGGAGAGTATAGAAGAAAGAATAGCAGAAAGGATAACCAAAAGAGTAAAAGGACAAACAAAACTAAGATGAGATATGAAAACCAAAGAATAGAATGGAGGAAGTAAATAGTACATATACAGTAATATCATTGAATGTGACTGGATTAAACTCCCCAATCAAAAGATACAGGCAGATAGAATGGATAAAAAAATGTGATCCATCCATATGCTGCTTACAAGAAACTCACCTTCGGCCAAGGGATACAAACCGGCTGAAAGTGAAAGGTTGAGAAAGATACTCTACGTCAATAGTAACCAGAAAAGAGCAGGGATAGCTATACTAAGATCAGACAAAACAGACTTTAAATGCAAAAAAGTTATAAGAGATACGGAAGACCATTATATTTTAATAAAAGGAACAATCCACCAGGAAGATATAATAGTCATAAATATCTATGCACCTAACCAGGGTGCCCCAAAATATGTGAGACAAACTCTTGCAAAACTGAAGGGAGAAACAGACTTTTCTACAATAATTGTTGGAGACTTCAACACCCCACTCACATCATTAGATAGAACAACTAGACAGAAGATCAACAAGGAAACAATGAACTTGAACAATATGATAAACGAGTTTGACCTAACATACTTATACAGAACACTGCATCCAAACTCAGCAGGTTATACATTCTTCTCAAGGGCCCATGGATCTTACTCCAGGACAGACCACATGTTAGGTGACAATGCAGCTCTCATTAAATATAAAAACATTGAAATTATACAAAGCACCTTCTCAGATCATAATGGAATGAAACTGGAAATCAATAATAGAAAGGAAAAAAGTAAATTTGTAAATGTGTGGAGGCTGAACAACACACTCCTAAATAACCAGTGGGTCAAAGAAGATATTGCAAGTGAAATCAGTAAATATATTGAGACAAATGAAAATGAGAACACAGCTTGTCAAAACTTACAGCAAGCGCAATCTTGGGAGGGAAATTTATAGCCCTAATTGCCTATTAAAAAAGAAGAAAGAGAACAACTAGAGATTTAAATGAACAACTAGAGAAACTAGAAAAAGAACAGCAAACCAATCCCAAAGCAAGCAGAAGGAAAGAAATAATAAAGATTAGAGCAGAAATAAATGAAAATGAGAACAACAACAACAAAAACCAATAGAGAAAAGCAACAAAACCAAAAGCTGGTTCTTTGAGAAGATCAATAAAATTGAGAAACCCTAGGTAGACTAACAAAGAAAAAAAGAGAAGATGCAAATAAATACAGTCAGAAATGAAAAGGGTTAAGTTACAAATGACCCCACAGAAATAAAAAGAATCATAAGAAGATATTATGAAAAACTACATGCCAACAAACTAGACAACCTAAATGAAATGGACAAATTTCTAGAAATGCACAAGCAACCTACCCTGATGCTACAAGAAATACAAGAACTTAACAAACCAATCACATTTAAGGAGATTGACTCCATCATCAAAAATCTCTCAGCAAAAAAAAGGCCAGGACCAGATGGATTCACAGGTGAATTCTACCAATCATTTAGAAAAGAATTAACACCAATCCTGTTTAAACTCTTCCAAAAATTTGAGGAGGAGGGAAAAATTACCCTACACATTTTATGAAGGCAACATCACCCTAATACCAAAGCCAGATTAAGATACTACAAGAAAAGAAAATTACAGGCCAATCTCTTTAATGAACATAGAGGCAAAAATTCTCAAGAAAATACTTTCAAATAGAATCCAACAGCATATCAAAAGACTTATACATCACGACCAAGTGGGATTTATCACTGGTATGCAAGACTGGTTCAACATAAAAAAATCAATCAATGTAATACACCACATTAACAAATTGAAGGAAGAAAACCATATGATCATCTCAATCAATAAAGTAAAGGCATTCGACAAAATCCAGCATCCTTTTTTGATAAAAACACTTCAAAAGATAGGAATAGAAGGAAAATTCCTCAATATGATAAAAGGTATATATCAAAAACCCACAGCCAACCTCATACTCAATGGGGAAATGTTGAAAGCTTTCCCTCTAAGATCAGGAAGAAGCCAAGTATGCCCAATGTTACCATTGTTATTCAGTATTGTACTAGAAGTTCTAGCTACGGCAATTAGAGAAGAAAAAAGTATTAAAGTCATCCAAACAGAAAAAGAGGAAGTAAAACTCTTACTGTTTGCAGATGACATGATCCTGTACTTAGAAAATTCTGAAGTATCCATTGCAAAGCTACTTGATCAAATAAATGAGTTAATCAAAGTGGCAGGATAAAAGATCAACACGCAAAAATCAGTAATGTTTTTGTACACTAGTACTGAACAATCTGAGGAGGAATTCAGGGGAAAAATTCCATTTTCAATAGCAACAAAATACTCAAATACCTAGGAGTTAATTTAACCAAAGAAGTCCAGGACCTATATGCAGAAAACTACAAAAAAAATGCTAAATGAAATTTAAAAAGACCTAAACAAATGGAAAGACATTCCGTGTCCATGGATTGGAAGAATACATATCGTGAAGATGTCAATCTTACCCAAACTGATTTATAGATTCAATGCAGTAGCAATCAAAATCCCAACAGCTTACTTTACAGAATTAGAGAAGGCAATTACCAAATTCATCTGGAAGGGTAAGTGCACCCGAATAGCCAAAAGCTTCTAAAAAAGAAGAGCAATGTGGGAGAATTTCACTGCCTGACCTTGAAACATATTACAAAGCTACAGTGGTCAAAACAGTATGGTACTGGCATAAAGATAGACACAATGGTCAGTGAAATAGAATTGAGAACCCAGAAATAAACCTTCACCTATAGAGTCAACTGGTTTTTGACAAACCTACCAAGTCCATGCTAACGGGACAAAACAGTCTCTTCAACAAATGGTGTTGGGAGAACTGGATATCTATAACCAAAAGAATGAAAGAGGACCCCTATCTCACCCCGTATACAAGAAGCAACTCAAAATGGATCAAAGATCTAAATAGAAAAGCCAGGACCATAAAACTACTAGAAGAAAATGTAGGGAAACTTCTTGAAAACCTTGTAGTAGGTGGTGGTTTATTGGACCTTACACCCGAAGCACGTGCAACAAAAGAAAAAACAGATAAATGGGACCTCCTTAAAATTAAACACTTTTACACCTCACAGGACTTCGTCAAAAGGGTGAAAAGGCAGCCAACCCAATGGGAAAAAAATATTTGGAAATCACACATGTGATAAGGGTTTACTATCCAAGATATATAAAGAGATGTTACAGCTCAACAATAAAAAGACAAATGACTCAATTAAAAAATGGGCAAAAGACTTGAATAGACATTTATCCAAAGAAGAAATACAAATGGCAAAAAAAAAACACAAAAAAAAACACATGAAGAAATGCGTAGCATCACTAAAGATTAGGGAAATGCAAATCAAAACTACAGTGAGATATCATTTCACACCTATCAGAATGACCACTATTAAAAAGACAACTGCATTTGTTGGAGAGGATGTGTAGAGATAGGAACATTTATTCCCTGTTGGTGGGAATGCAGAATGGTACAGACACTGCGGAGGACTGTTTGGCAGTTCCTAAAGAAGTTGAATATAGATTTGCCATGTGACCCTGCAATTCCACTACTGGGTTTATACCCAGAAAAACAGAGAAGTGACACAAACAGACATCTGCACACCAATGTTCATAGCGACATTATTCCTGATTGCCAAAAGTTGGAAACAACCCAGGTGTCCATCAACAGATGAATGGATAAACAAACTGTTGTCTATTCACACAATGGAATATTTTGCAGCTATAAGAAGAAATGAAGTTGTAAAGCATATGACAACATGGGTGAAACTGGAGGACATTATATTGGGCGCAGTAGGCCAGACACAAAAGGACAAATACTGTATGATTTCCTTACTATGAACCAAATATATTGTGTAACATATTGTTTGATTTTTAAAAAAATTATGTGTATCCAATACATTTAATTGAGAAATGTATGTATTTATTCATCTGTGTTTACTTTTTCATTTTTAATTGTTTATATTTTCAATTATTAAATGTACGAAATAAAGTTAAAAAAATAGAAGAGAATTAATCTAAATGTAGAAGTAGTGCTATGCATTTTTTTCTGACTTACTGATATCATTTTAAGCTTTGCAAAATCAAATAAATTTCCCTAGTCACTCAAAAATGTAAATAAAGAGCAGTCTGTGTGCTTATATATTTTACATTTGTGAGAGTGTTGTACAAGGAAAAACAAAAGGTTTGAAACTGAATCAAAGTGATTAAAATAATAAATTGCATAGATTAGGCAATAAATTGCCCATTAAACAGAGAGAATGCTTAAGAGAACATTTTTGTTGGGAAATAAATTTTAAAATGTTAATAATTCTTCATTCCTGCTATTGGCCATCATATTTATTTAGCTGAGAATTGCTATTTCATTAAAGCATCTTTAGAATAAAAAAGTATTTGATTGTCTTCACATTTTTTTGCAAAAGTGTAGTGATGAACTAAAATCAAAATAGAGAATGGTGGAGGGAAAATAATTATGAAAATGTGAAAGGTGAAAATGTGTAGATTGGTGTATTTTTATAATAAGGCATTTTAATATATTATTTATATAAGAATAATTATGTAATACCTAAGATTTTGGGAATTTTTGTAAAGTTATGATAGGTATCATCTATCTTTGTCAATGAAATTTGGTGTGTATTGACTCATGGATGTCAAATATTTAGGATGACTTGGCACCTCTTTGCATCCACCAGAAAAAATTCACTCACAACTTAAGCATGAACAATGTTGATTCTACTGAAAAATTTTTAGGGGCGCAGCTTTTACCTTGCACACTCCATAACAAGACTACTTAAAAAACCCTTATTGAACCTATATGCTCCTCAAAAATCACCTTTTACCTACCACACTACCAAGGGAATTCTTCCACTTCAGTTTTCTCTCAAGAAGCATTTGGTCTCGGGAAGCGGGTGTGGCTCAGTTGATAGAGCCCCCGTTTACCATGTGTGAGGCCCGGGGTTCGCTTCCTGGGGCCTCCTTGTGAGGGCAGGCCAACCTCACAGCAAGGGGAAGATAAGCAGACACGGAGAAGACACACAGCGAATGGACACAGCAAGCACAAGCAGCAAGGGGGTGATAAACAAATAAATAAATAAATCTTTTTTAAAAAAAAAGAAGCATTTGGTCTCACTGGCTTCTGACTACCTTTTTCCAGGTTATCTTTAGCCAACCTTAGGTTTCTGCCCCCTCTTTTACATAAATACATAAGTAATAATTACATAATTACATTAATAATTCTCTGTTTTCATCCAGACTGCACGGCCACTCAGCAAATAGAGGGCCATGCTCAGAAGGCAGTGGACATTGAAGAAACAACCACAGAGATTCTCATGGTAGAGATAGTCATCTTATGTAGAATTATGCATTTAGGAGTTCAAGATAGTAAGAAATAGTGAAACAGAGTAGAGATCAGCATATTCTTCTTAATTTTATGTACTGCCACTTGAAAACATAACTTAGAAAAAACCAAACAATTTCAAGTAATATCCTGGGAGACCCTGGGTAACTTGTAAACTGATTAGAAAATATTAATGAACAGGGAAAGACCAACCACCTTGGGCCATCCTCTGTTACTATTTTGGTGTGTTTTCTTCAAGATAAGAACATATGTTATATAATATTAAACAGTTATATTATTGCATGTATGTAAATACGCAGATTTGTCATTAGGACCATAATATACATATAGATTTCTCAGACTTCTATTATAGAACATTTCAAACATATACAAAGTAGAAATAATATTGTAATGAACCTCCTTCAATAATTATCGTTGTGTGGCCCATCTTGTTTGACCTATGTCATACCCACTTCAATCTTCTACATATTATTTTGAAGCAAATCCCAGGTATCATGTCATTTCATCTGCAAATCTTTCAACCATATATAATTTTATGGTTTACTGTTTCATTATAGTTCATTATATTTTATATGTCAACATTTCTACATGTAATTATATTTTTAAAATGCAAATTTAATGGATGCATATTATTTTGTATGGATATCCTATAATTTATCAACAATTACTCCATTTTTGGATATTTAGTTTGCTTCTCCTTTTTGATATTATTAACAACACTGCAGTGGGAATCTTTGCCCATAAATATTTATCTTAATTTCAGACTATTTTTTGAATAGAATTCCTAGAAATGAAGTTATGAGTATATTAAATAAATATTTGAAATATCTTTATATGTGCAAGAACATCTGATGGGTGGCTATTCTTCAATTTTTATACCTTGTTTGAAAAGCAAATAGGGCAATGGTAAGGTAATACTCTTTATACTTCCCAACAGACAGAAAAGCTATTTCAAGAATTTCTTTAAAATGTATAGACTTCTCTAAAACACTCATTTGTATAATCTTGAGGAGGATGCTTACAGATTTAATTTACAAATAATTGACAATGCACAGTCAGTTTTGGGAAGTCTCTGTTTTGGTGATGATCTTCTGAAGTCCCATTAGTATTGCCTTAACATATTTCTTGAAATAAATTGCAGTTCATTTTATTCACTCATTCTAAATACTTATAATGTAAGATCCAGAAGTAATTTTCCAACTATGCTCAGTACCACTCAGATTCTCATTAAAGTTCTCTACTAGTTTTCAGATCCATAAATTAAGAAAAAATGTGAAGAAATGGAAGGAAAGTCAGAAGACTGTTATGGAAATTAATGAAGGTCTAGAAAGCGGGATCAGTAAAGATGAATAAAGAAATTGTGTTGATTTAAGTTGGAGAAGAGAAAGCTCAGGAACATGTAATTACAGAAGACATTAGAACAATTTTTAATGTGATACATGCCTCCTTAAGCAGTTAAACACCAATGAGAAAATTCTAGTTGAATTCCACTTTTCTAAACTGTACAAATTTTAAAAAGTTATTTCTTAACTTAATCTATGGATGTACAGTTGGGTCAAAGATAAAAAGACAAAGGCAGCATTACATATCTTCCTAATGAAATGTAAAAAGAGTTGACATTCTTTCTTCACTTTCAGGTTATTTTCTGAATGAAACACTTCTACAGTAAGTCCTAAGGACTTCATGTGGCTAAGAAATATGGAA
Source organism: Cabassous unicinctus (assembly GCA_029593785.1). Lineage (NCBI taxonomy): Eukaryota > Metazoa > Chordata > Mammalia > Cingulata > Chlamyphoridae > Cabassous > Cabassous unicinctus. The sequence continues at coordinate 34,997 of JAQZBX010014151.1, forward strand.
GATGCATCCCTTGTAAATAACAGTAGCAACCTCAAGATCAAAAATGTTTTAAAGTATTTCTCTTAATCCCTCTGATAGGAAGGATTTATTTGGCTCTCAGGCATTTCTATGAATTTACATAAATAGCAAAGAGATTATGGTGACGAGATTGCAGCTTTGGAGGGTTGTTAGATCTTAAGAATTAGCATAGGGGAAAATTCGTATATATTGGTTCTCAAAATCTAGCATACATCAGAATCTCCTGGAGGGCTTGTCAAACACAGGTTTCTGAGTTCATTCCCTAGAGTTTCTGATTCAATTGGATCTAGGTGGGGCCAGATAATTTACATTTCTAACAGATTTCTACATAAAATTGATGCTTCTGGTCCAGGGACCACATTCTGAGAACTACTAATATGTATTGAAATCCATACTTTCGGTCTAAGAGGTTTCAACTCTCTGCATAGGATTCATTAATAAATTTAAACTATTGTCCGCAGAGTTAGCTGAGAAAAACATTTTTAATATTTTTAGTGAACTAAAAATTATTAAATTGATTTGGGTTAAATATCAATATACAGCTCTTGATGGTGCAACTCCAATTAAGCTTGGACTTAAGCCTTTAAAGTATGATTTACTACTTTCTCTAAATCTGAATTCAAAGCCTGTAAGGGTCTGGCTGATATTCATGTTAAACTGACTAGTTCTGCTCCATTGATGATCTCTAGCTGTACTTGAGGGCCCTGGATGTTGCCAAGAGCTCATCTTAAAACTGAGCCCAATTTTAATTACTTTGATAAGACAAGTTAAAATACCATGTGTCATCCTCCCATGTTTCTATTAAAGAGATGCTTCATGGTGTTAACCTGCTTCTTTGTCATGGCCACTGCCATGACAGTACATGGACTTCTCAGCTCCCTGCTCATCTGCATGAAGGGAACCCTAAATTCTGCCCTTCATGTAGGCATTGACTGAGAGCAGCATCAGAATCCCATCCAGTCTAAGCAAACAACTTGTGAAAATAATTTGCTATTTTATTTCAAGAGGGATAAATGTGAGGGTGATTATTTACAGAAGGTAATTTAGCATGTGACTCCTTTAAATAGCAAGAATCTTTAGGATATTGAATATATTTTGATTTAAATAATCTTTTTATCTGAAACGTCTCAGGAATTCATTTGAAACTGAATTATATGTATAATGAGAAGCATGAACATTTATGTGGCTGCTAGATAAAATACAGAATACACAGTTAAATTTGAATTTTAGATAAAAAACGAATATTTTAATACTAGTAAATTTCATATATTCATAGCACATACACTTGGTGTCTTGTATTTTTATTTTCTAAATCTTGCAACTGTGCTCATTTATCATGTTAAAAATAAGTGTAAATGGACTGTAGAAGAAGGGGTTATTTAGATAAAATTATTTTCTTCATAGTTAAAATAGCTTTATTTTTTAATATGCTGGTGTAAATTACACAAACTAAATAAAATCTGAAAAACAGGTAAAAGTATAAGATTGAATAAATAGGGATCATTATTGCTTTTTTTCAAAATTGAATTATTTATATTTCGCTCCCCAGATTTACATATAGTGAAATGCACAGATATAAGTATACATTTTGATAGGTTTTGACAAATGAATATACCCATGTGGCAAACACTCCAAAGAGATGTAGAATATTTTCATTACCCCAGAAATCCCTTTGTGCTCCATTCAGTTCAATTCCCACTACCCATTGGCAGCCACTGTTTTGATTTCTATCACTATAGCTTAGTTTTGTCTGTTCCTGGATGATTAAATGGAAACATATGTTTTGTATTTTTTTGAGTCTGGCTTTTTTTTCACTTAAGGTATGTTTTCAAGATTTTTGTATGTTATTGCATGTATAGTAAATTTGTTTTTGTTGCCAAATTGTATTCAATTGTTTATAAATAAACTACAAATTTTTAAATCCATTTTTTAGTGTTCATGCATGTGTGACTTTTTTCCTGTTTTGGCTATGGGTAAAGCCGTTAAATACATTTCTGTGTAAGTCCTTTTGTGTAAGTGTTTTAATTTTTTCTTGGGATCCTATATTTGCTTGTTAGATTAAACTAAATAATCATTGAGTGGGATGGCAACCACTTACTTACAATAAAAGTTCTGAAGACAGAGAGTTGGACTTGAGGCAGCAGTAATTTATTTCTTTTTCATGAGAACGGGCACACGCCCAGGCTAATGGAAGTGGGCAAGTGCACGGGATCAGTGCAAGAACAAAGATTATATAGTTCCCCTGATGCAATGTCCCATTTCCCTCCCTCTCCAACCTTACCCATCTCCCATTGGCTGGGAGTTGTGGGCTTACGATCTTAGGCGCGAAAACTAACCCAATCCTAAGGTGAAAGGTGTAAGGGTAAGTTCTCAGTGTCCAAGTTCATCCCCTTTACTGACGTGGGTTTTTGGGGAAGTGACTCGAAGAAGAATGTTGGAGGATTAGATAAGCGGGAACAGGGAAAAGTTCTGAAAAGAGGCCACCTAGAATGTGGGAGGGTTAGATAAGTGGGAACAGGGAATTCAGTTTGAGAAGAGGCCACCCTTTGTTCTATTTCTCCCAATTCCCCCTCTTCTTTTTAGAGTTTATTGGACTCTTCTCACACCACTCATTATATGTGGATTCAGTCATTTCTTCTAGATCTAGATAATTTTCCGTTGAGGTTGTTTGGAATTTGGTGGGTGCTTGTTTAAGCAACATCATGCATGGTCTAGATTGCCCGTTTTTCCTCATGGGGATTACATACATCTTTTGAACGGTTCATTAGATTAGGGAAATAAAACAAGGGACTAGGCAGGGTAAGGTAATGAGTATACTAAAGATTCTGACTAACATAGTTATAATTCGAGACCAAGGTCCAGAAAAGAGAGGGTCAAACTAACTGGTCCATGGGTTGGTGTCTATCCTGGAATTTTTGGCTAATTTTTCAGATAAGACTGTGAGACCTCGCAGGGCTTAGGTAAACCTCGCAGGGCTTAGCCCCCTCGCAGGGGCGCTATTGTTTGGAATATAAGTACAACAGCTTTCTCCTATCATTACACAAACTCCCCCTTTTTCTGCTAGCATAGGTCTAACCTTTGAACTGTGTGTTCTACTAAACATCTTGCCATGCCCAACATGAGTTGCTCTCCCACCTCTTTTCTTTAGATTCTGGGTGCAGATATTTGTCGGAGGAGCTTAGTGCCCTTTGGTCCCCGAGGCCTCTACAAGAAAAATAGACTCCTTTTAGAGCACAGAAATCAAGCTGGATGACTTGGGTGCTGGTTCTCTCATTGACTGTTATAGTCATGTAAGCGAAGGACTGTCTACACAAAAGGCTGAGTAAGAGTAGAAGTAAAGGGGAACTCATGTTGGGATGGGTTAAGGTTTAGAGGATCTGAAGGTCAGGTGTAAAGGGTTTTGCTTATCTGTGGTCACAGTCTAAGACGGAGGAGTTTCAGGTCCAGGTGTGGGGGTGTAATGGATCTAGCTTTTTTTCTGCAGTTCTTACAGCAGTGTCTGTGGTCAATAAAACTTGAATTGGACCCTCCCAGTTAGGAGTTAGTTTATCTTCCTTCCAAGTGTGGACAAAGACCCAGTCTTCAGGCTGGAACTTGTGGACCGGGAATCCAAGAGGAAGAGTCTGGGCTATCAGGGCTTTTTTCTGTAGGGAGGAAAGAGTTAAAGCAAGAGAGTGCAAATATTTTCTTAAAAATTTATCTTTGCTTTCCTATTGAAAAGGAGATCCTATCTTAGCAGGATAATGGTGTTTAAACAGGATTTTATGTGGGGGCAAACCTAGGTCTCTCCTAGGTTTTACCTTAACTCTTAATAGTACAAGTGGCAGACATTTAGTTTAAGGCAAGTCGGTTTCTAGCATCAGTTTGGTAACTTGTCTTTTAAGCTCCTGGTTTATTTTTTCTCCTTTCCCTAAGGAGGGTGGATGCCAGGGAGTATGGGAATCCCAGTCAGTTTCTAAGACTTTCTGGAACAAGGGCTAAGAGGGATACCTGGGTTAAGCATATTCATTAACTACTTAGAAAATGAAGTTTACCAGGACTTT